>JACXGI010007773.1:0-23373 GCA_016801175.1 Esox masquinongy
TGACCAGAGCACCTTCTTCCACATGTTTGGTGTGTCTCCCAGGTGGCTTGTGGCAAACTTTAAACAAGACTTTTTATGGATATCTTTAAGAAATGGCTTTCTTCTTGCCACTCTTCCATAAAGGCCAGATTTGTGCAGTATACGACTGATTGTTGTCCTATGGACAGAGTCTCCCACCTCAGCTGTAGATCTCTGCAGTACATCCAGAGTGATCATGGGCCTCTTGGCTGCATCTCTGATCAGTCTTCTCCTTGTATGAGCTGAAAGTTTAGAGGGACGGCCGGGTCTTCGTAGATTTGCAGTGGTCTGATACTCCTTCCATTTCAATATTATCGCTTGCACAGTGCTCCTTGGGATGTTTAAAGCTTGGGAAATCTTTTTGTATCCAAATTCGGCGTGCGTGCGTGCGTGCATGTGTGTATGTGTGTATATGTGTATGTGTATATATGTATATGTGTATATGAATTAATTATTGAATTCATTTATTTCATTTTGAATCCTTTGGTCCTCCATAGACATCTTCCTTAGGCCTTTAACTAATTACAACTTTTTTTATAATTGTTGTGCTTCATTGAAAGAAACACTGGTGAGAGATGGAGAGTGTTTTGCTGAAAGAGCAGTGACTCAGACTGCAGCAGTGCATGTGTGCAGGAAGCATCTTAGACCACTGGATCACCCAAGGCCACAGGTCTTCAACTTATTTTGCATATTTATGTTTTCCCTTGTCCTTTCCAGACATGATGTCCGACCCGAAGATGTACTGCCTCGTCTCCAACCACTCCTTCGCCTCCATGCAGCCCTCCACCTCCCTCGGCCCCTCTGAGCTTTCACATGACCCCGCCAACCTCTGTAACTCGGCCTCCCACCCCTTCAGCCAATCCCTGTCCCCCTGTGACACAGAGGTGTCTGGCCACGCCCCCGGCCTGCTTTCCCAGTCCGCGAAGGCGGAGCCACGTACCCGGGGACTGCCCCGCACGTCCAGCTCTGCCGGATCCGCCTTCCCTGACCCCTCCCAGCCTTCAGCCGAGTTCAGCCTCTACCCCCCTCCCCGCAGAGGGGGCCTTGATCCGGTGTGCGAGCTGGAAGCGGCCCGGCCCCGCAGACCAGTGGCTGAGGCCGGAGAACCGGGCCCGGGGGCTGGGGAGGTCTCTGGGACGGAGGGGCTCCGCCATCGTCCGGACCAGCCCTCAGCATCCACCTCCGGCTGCTCCGCAGACAGCCACAGACAGCCACCGGACTCCCGCCGGCCGGGCCTGGTCCGCTCGGCGTCCCGTGAGGCCGGGGAGGGCGGGTCCGGTCTGTACCAGGTGGACCGGGGCGGAGGGGGGCGCGGCGGGCGCGGCGGCGGGAAGGTCAGCGCCGACAGTCTCCGCAGTCTAAGCACCCGCAGTAGCGGCTCCACGGAGAGTTACGGCAGCGGCACGGACCGGGACACCAACAGCACGGTCAGCAGCTTCCACAGCGAGCAGACCAGCTCCACCCACGTGGAGAGTCTCCTGTCCCTGTCGGGGGACGAGCAGCGCGGCGCCGGGAGGGAGGCCGCCGGGGGGGCAGGGGAGGGCAGGACTCCCTGCCTGGGGGGCAGCCCCAAGGGGCGGAGCGGCGTGCCTTCCAGGGAGGCCAATAAGAACCCCCATGCCAACGAGCTGACCGCCAAACAGTCGCCCTCCTCCTCCACGTCCTCCCCCAAACCCAACCGCCTGGCCGCGGCCCCGACAGAACCCTCCTGCGGCTGGAATGCGGACGAGCCCGGCGGCGGTGCCAGGACCGGTGCAGACGGCTCGTCCCAGGCCGCCAGCAGGGATCCGGACCGGGTCCGTGGACAGAAAGACGTCACGAGGCCAAAGTCCGCCAACCTCGTCCAGCGAACATCGTCGTCGGGCGCCGCTGGGCCGGGCAGTGGGTGCCGGAGGACCGGTAAGAAACGGGCGAGCAGTTTTGATGCCAGCCGTCACCGGGACTACGTGTCGTTGCGTGGCATGGCCAAGCCGCGCAGCGCAGTGTTTGCCGGCGGGGGCGGAGCTGGAGGCGGGGCCGGAGGGGAAGAGGAGTGGAGTGATGGGAGCGAGCTGAGCTGCGCCTCCTCTCTCCAGTCCACCATGTCACAACACTTCAGCACCGACTCCTCCTCCTCCACCACCTCCCAGTCCTGCCACTCCCCCGAGGGACGCTACCGCGCCCTAAAAGCCAAGCACAGCTCCCGCACAGCTTCCACCTCCTCTGCCTCACGGAAAGCCCAGGCTGTGTCTGAGGGAGGTGGTGGAGGTGGGCGTGCTGGAGGAGGCAGGCGCTGCTCCTCTCGTCGTAACCCTGGCACGGGTAGCGCCAGGACCCACGCCCGAGTGCTGAGCCTGGACAGCGGGACAGCAGCGGCCGCCTGCCTTAACAACCCCCACCGCCTCGGGGCTCCCGGTGCCGGGCCCCGGCCATTGACCACCTCCAAGTCGGACCTGGAAGCCAAAGAAGGGGAGGTCCTGGATGCTGCTTCCCTGTTGGGCCGGGCCTCTCAGCTGGAGACGGTGACGCGCTCCAGAAACAGTCTGCCCAGCCAGACAGCCTTCTCCTCTGAGCCTCAGGACGGCACAAACACCGGCTCCACACGAGGTGAGTTTACAGAGTTGGGGTCAGGATTGGCGTCAGGGTTATGGTTTGTTTGGGGTTAGGATTATGGTCGGGTTAGGACTTTGATCTGATCAGGTTGTCAAGGAGGTAATTGGAAATTGATCAGATTGTATCAAAATCCGTATTCCTTATTGTATTTTTTGTTGTTGTACTGGATGAGTAGATTTAACTGTAAAAGTAAACCAGAGATATGTTTTGGCCTTGTGGTGTTGTCTGTTCTCTCAAGAAATTTCAGTGTGCAGTCACATTACTGTGTTTATTTCTGGCATTTCAAATTGATGGTTACTGTGAAAGAGCTGCCTGATACATCTCTGACCACTGGCTTTAACAGAAACAGAAAGAAAACGAGTCACGGGTGTGAAATTGTCCTGCTTGTTAGAAAGGCGTTCTCTGGAAAACAGACCCATTCCACTCATTCCTTTTTATTTCTGATGAAACAGTATGCTGTAGGCCTAGTAGGACAGTGCTGACAACCTTTTAAATTCCACACGGGTCTGTTATAGTGAAATCAAACTGTTATGGCGAACTCAAAGTCAATGTGGATACACATCATACTGTGTGATTAGTCTCCAAAAACATGGTGGTTCAGGCGTAGGGATGCTTCCCTGTGTGATTAGTCTCCGGCAACGTGGCGGTTCAGACTTAGGGATAATTCCCTGTGTGATTAGTCTCCGCCGGCAACTTGGCGGTTCAGACTTAGGGATACTTCCCTGTGTGATTAGTCTCCGCCGGCAACGTGGCGGTTCAGGCTTAGGGATACTTCCCTGTGTGATTAGTCTCTGCCGACAACGTGGCGGTTCAGACTTAGGGATACTTCCCTGGGTGATTAGTCTCCGCCGGCAACATGGCGGTTCAGGCTTAGGGATACTTCCCTGTGTGATTAGTCTCCGCCGGCAACGTGGCGGTTCAGGCTTAGGGATACTTCCCTGTGTGGTTAGTCTCCAGTAACACAGTGGGACAGTGTGTTCTTTGTCTTCCCTTGGCTCAGCATTACCATCTCACCACTTGGCTCAGGCCTAACACTTGTCTTGTCAACACAACAGCTCTACTGTTGCTTCACAATGAGATCACACTCTTGCCCCATTGAATATCTTACTGATAAGTAATTAACCTGACATGTGCCACTCCGTCATGAATTTGCGTTGTCCTGTGTGCTTGGTCATTAGTGGGTCTATAAATCATGCTATTGGTGGGTGCTGGGCCCACGTAGTCCCAGCCCCCTGAAGGATTGGTCGGTGGGCAGCTGAGGTAGGTTTCTTCCTGTTCACCTGCAGTGAGAAACATGGAGGGTGGTACACTAGATAACTAAGGGATACGGACAAAAGTATCCAACAGTTACGGAAAGAGGTAACCAAAGGGGTAGGGGCCCCGTTAACCAAAGGGGTAGGGGCCCCGTTAACCAAAGGGGTAGGGGCCCCGTTAACCAAAGGGGTAGGGGCCATGTAGTGTCTGGTTACTGAATATATGTTTAGCCTTGGAACTGTCTAAACCTCTAGATGTCAGCTGAGGGTAACAGTGATGGGAAAATCCTGTAACGGGCCATATGGAGACATGGACAACTGCTGTTGGCCCTCCTCTCCTAGTGCCCCGTTACAGCGCCCCGTTTTTAGCGCGCCGTCAGTCAGCCAGTGTTGCTGACCCCTCCCACTGCACTCTCTCGCCACGACAGCACCCGGCAGCGAGGACACGGTCACGTTTCGGCGTGAGCGTAGCACGTTCCGTCGGCAGGCGGTGCGACGGCGGCACAACGCGGGGAGCAACCCCACGCCCCCCTCCTCCCTCATCGGATCACCTCTCAGGTACGCTCTGCAATGCATGCTGGGCCGTCCACGAACAAGGGTCGGGGTCAGCCGTGCATGTTGTGCCACGATGGGGCTTTGGGGTTTGAGCATTCGGCTGTCTGCCACTCCCCTCTCTTCCACTCCTCTCTCCCTTTCTCTCTTCCACTCCTCTCTCCCTTTCTCTCTTCCACTCCTCTCTCCCTTTCTCTCTTCCACTCCTCTCTCCCTTTCTCTCTTCCACTCCTCTCTCCCTTTCTCTCTTCCACTCCTCTCTCCCTTTCTCTCTTCCACTCCTCTCTCCCTCCCTCACTCCTCCTCTCTCTTTTGTTTTCCTTCCTTTCAGTTGTTTTTTTCTGACCTTCCCATATCTATCTGTCCTGTGTTAGTTCCTTGAGGAACTCACCTGCTCAGAGTGGACCCGGTAGGCTGAGGCGGTGTTCCAAATGACAGTCTATTCCCTATGGGTTGTGGTCAGAAAGGCTTAAGAGTGCCATTTGGGACACAGCGGAGTCCCTGCTGTCCTCTTAACTCCCTCCCTCTGAGAGAGAGGACAATTGTGTGAAGGTGGTGTGGCTCGATAAGACAAAGCATCCTGACCAGAATCAAGTTACATGCTCTCCAGTGGGAGGAATGTCCATGCTGAAGCATCTGTCTTCTAAATCTATACTGAAGTCATCTTTATCTTCTAGATGCAGAGAAATGTAACCACACTCCTCTCTCCTCAGATGTATTGGGATTCTATCGATTCTAGAATCACTAATGTTCCGCCTCTTAGTGAAAATGTTTTTTAAAATTGTATCACATTTTCCTGAGTGGCGCAGCGGTAAAGTCTCCTGTTCATGGTTAGCGTCTTTGCCAGATCAGAGGACAAATCCTGCTCGAGAATTCTCCCAGTAGTCCTGGGAAGAGTGGTTTGACTGAGCAGTAGCATCTAATTTTGGGGGGGGGTTAGTCATCAAATATGATTGCCTTGCTGTCGTTACTGCTTGGGTGCCTGGGACCTCAGCCAAGACTGTTGGCCGTAGAACGCTTTACTCAGGCACTGGGGAATTCCATGTGCACTTCCTGGTTGAGCGAGCAGTGTGACAGGAAACAATGGCAATGGATGCACAGACCTGTCTCGACTTCAGCTCTCCTGAGTCCACTGGTTGTTGCAGTGATCTAGTAGGGTCTTAATCAGTTATCAATGTAGCAGGGCCTTAATCAGTTATCAGTGTAGCAGGGCCTTAATCAGTTATCAGTGTAGCAGGGCCTTAATCAGTTATCAATGGAGCAGGGCCTTAATCAGTTATCAGTGGAGCAGGGCCTTAATCAGTTATCAGTGGAGCAGGGCCTTAATTGTCAATGAAGCATGACCTTAGTAAGTAATACTAGACATCAAGAAGTTGGGTGAAATAAATAAAAAAACAATTAATTGTTTCCACAATGCAAGAATTGCACAGAAACTCAGGTTGTAGCATTCGTGATATCCTGTTTATTGCCTTGGTAATTTGAGGAAACCCAGGGAATTTTGGGAAAGTTAACTGCAGTATCCAACAACACTAGATCATCTGAACTGTATTCTGCTCTCGCTTCCTGTATTGTGGTTCCTCTGCAAGGTCACTTTACTAAATGTTGCTGAGCCACTGAAATGTTAAACATGAGACGTGTCTGACAGGCGAGGGTAGCTGCGGTTAATAAGATACAAAATGCTAAATAGTCTCAAAATAATCTGTCCAACGCTTTCTTTGACGATCCTTAAAGAAGCCCTAAACCCTAACGCCCTTCCGATCTCATCACTCCAAATGTTTTCACGCTTTCCTTCTCCTTGTGCTCCTCCCTCTGCTCCTGTTTCTTATACCTGTTCCTCCTTGACCTCTAAATCCTCTTACTCTCCCTACTCTTGCTACTCATACTCCTGTTTCTTCTGTTAATTTTACTCTTCATCCTCTTAGTCCTTGTACTCCTCTTCGTCCTGCTTTTCCCCTCCTGCTCCTTGATTGTCCTCTTTTAAATGTCTAGTGGGTCCTGCTTTTCTGTGAATCTCCTCACCCTTCTAGTGGTCATCCATCTAGTGGTCATCCGTCTTGTGGTCATCCATCTAGTGGTCATCTAGTGGTCATCCGTCTAGTGGTCATCTAGTCGTCATCCGTCTAGTGATCATCTAGCGGTCATCCAACTAGTGGTCATCCATCTAGTGATCATCTAGTGGTTATCCGTCTAGTGATCATCTAGTGGTCATCCGTGTAGTGATCATCTAGTGGTCATCCGTCTAGTGATCATCTAGCAGTCATCCAACTAGTGGTCATCGGTCTAGTGGTCATCGGTCTAGTGGTCATCGGTCTAGTGATCATCCGTCTAGTGATCATCTAGCGGTCATCCGTCTAGTGATCTCATCAAACTTTCACCTATAACTGATCCTGTGATTACATTAGATCTTTCTGAAACCCTCCCCGTTTCTAAGCTTTTGCCCTGATATTATTTTCCTCTCCTGTTCTCCACAGATTTCCTCTGGGCTATACCAAATATATATTCTCTGATAGTCAAAACCTTTATATTTTTAACTCTTTAACTCTGTGTGCTGCCGTTAAATGTTGTTCCGTCTGCACCATGTTAAATCATTCCTCAACACTTCGTATTTGTTTATTGCCATCTTGATTATACTCCTACTACCACTACTACTACTACTACTACTGCTGCTACTACTACTATTACTATCACTACTACTATTACTACTACCACTACTACTATCACTACTACTACTACTATTACTACTACCACCACTACTACTATTACCACCACTACTACTATTACCACCACTACTACTATTACTATCACTACTACTACTGCTGCTACTACTACTATTACTATCACTACTACTATTACTACTACCACTACTACTATCACTACTACTACTACTATTACTATTACCACCACTACTACTATTACCACCACTACTACTATTACCACCACTACTACTATTACTATCACTACTACTACTATTACTACTACCACTACTACTGCTGCTACTACAACTATTACTATCACTACTATTACTACTACTACTATTACCACCACTACTACTATTACTATCACTACTACTACTACTACTACTACTACTACTACTACTACTACTACTACTACTACTACTATCAATACGACTATTACTACCACTACTACTATTACTGCTACTACCCCTCTTACTACCATTAGTATGACTACTCCTACTATTATTACTCATCCTTCTCCTACTGCTACTATTAGTAATCTTCCTATTACAGTTACTACTACTACTTATCCGACAACTCATCCTACTTCTACTACTACTCATCCTACGTCCACTACTACTTATGCTATGACAACTACTATTATTAATCCTACAGTTAATAATACTAATATTACCACTGCTATTGCTTATACTATTACTAGTCATACTCTTACTAATACTACTACTGCTACTACTACATGTCCTACTAATACTATTACTTGTACTACCAGTTCCATCCCGTCTACTGTTATTGCGCTATACCAACTCCTCTTTCTATTCTCCCCTTCTCTACTCCGTCTCCCCTATCCCCCTCTCCTCTGCCCTGACCTCTCTCCCTCTGTTCTCATTACCTCTCCTCCCCCCTTCCAGTCTTCAGGAGGCTCTCAGCCAGGCCTCCCAGCCTTCTGCTTCCCAGGTGAAAGGTCAGCCGTCCAGAACCCCATCCCAGGTGACTGTGCTGAGCGCTAGCGCCTCCCTGCTGGCCAGGAATGGAAGTGCGCACCTGGAGGGCTCTCAGGACAAGGCCTCAACCGTAGGCACTACCAGCCTGCAGGATGAATTTGGTAGGGGAGATGTTGCATGATGCACTACAGTACCCATAATGCAAGGCAGAGTTTTGCCTTTTTAGACCATATCGAATATTACATGGTCTGATGCTATATGACCACTTCTATTGTGAATGCGCATCAGGAACTGAAAAGAATGCACTATGATTTGCAGTTCCTTTATAGCAGGAGCATGGCAAGAGTCCCTACTGGGGAGAGCTAAGAGTTCTACCCTGATACAAATGTGATGTAACGTTTTACAGGTAAATATTGTTGTTGAAGCAGTGGTGTCTCCATCTCATTATCAGTACTAGTAAGGAAATGTTGAGGAAATTAGGGGAAAGGACTACCTAGCATCTGTAGCTAGGATAAAAGGTGTCTGAACGGATATTCACAACCTACAGAAGTTATAAATATTGAAGATGTTTTACCTCCTAGTAACCAAGCCAGCAGTGAGCGCAAAGTAAAGAAGGTCGTTACAACACATTTTTGTCTTGTGCTGGTGCTTGATCTATTCCTTTGCGAATGCTTTAATTTGCGGACTGCTTGGTGTAGTCGGCCAATAAGGTGGCTGGGATGTTGCAGTCCAGAAGTGTGTCCCTAATAATCACATTTTGTGTAATGGGGGGCAGTACTGGTAGGGAATGGGGAACCATTTGAGACACACCCTCCACTCCTGGTGATCCCATCATCTCATCTACAGTAGGGTTTGACTCAGACTGTCCACGGTGTTCCCTGATGGTGTGTCCTGGCACGTTCTCTGAGTGTTTACAGAGGCGACGATTGTCTTTTTCCCACAAAATGAGGGTCAAAGGGACTGTCGTTGAGTAAATTGACGTCGTCCCTTTTTATCTGCGGCTGAAAAAGCTCAACCGCTGTTTCTTGTAATCAGGCTGACTGACTGTGTTGTGTCTGAAATTAGGTTAACTGATCGTGGGTGGTCCCTAATCAGATGAATTGACTGAGTTGTGTCTGTAATCAGGTCATCTGACTGTGTGTTTTCTATAATCTGATGGATTGACTGTGCCTGTAATAAGATTAACTTACTGTTTTGTGTCTGATTCCAGGGAAGCTAACACCCTCCCTGTACGAGGCCGGGGGTTGTGACATGTCCCTAGTCAACTTTGAACCTGCAACAAGACGCGCCTCCAACAATTTATGGTTAGTTCACCCTGATGGGGAGTGTCATTTGGGATGCTTAGTGCTTTCATTAGCTGGTGTTATCTAATCCAGTTTGATGCAGTGTTATCTAAACATGTTTAATCAGAGGAGATTTTTCCTTACCGTCAAAATAAGATCAGTTGTATCTTTTGAGGACACTGAGAAAATTATACATGCTTTCATTTCATGTCGCCTAGACTACTGTAATGCTTTGTTTACATGCCTCAACAATAAGTTCCTAGGTAAACTCCAAGTTGTACAGAATTCAGCTGCCAGACTTCTTACAAGGACTAAATCAAGGTCTCATATAACCTCAGTGTTGGCAGCTCTACGTTGGTTACTGGTGAATTTCAGAGGAGATTTTAAACTTCTACTTATCACTTTTAAGGCTCTACATGCTCAACCCATACTGCACTGTTAGGCCTCTCAGATCAGCTGAAAAAGGACTTCTGGCTGTCCCAGAGTCTAGACTGAAAAGTAAAGGGAAGCGGGACTTTGCTATACGGGCCCCTAGACTCTGGAACAGCCTACCACAGAATATCAGAGATGCTACGTCAGTGCATTCTTTTAACTCTTTCCTAAAAACTCATTTTTATAAGATGGTTTTAATGAATAATTTATCATTGTGATTTTATATTTTTGTGTGTGTTTTGTGTTTTTTGTGTTTTTATTGTGTGTAATGCACATTGTGTACTTGTACTAGAAAAGCACTATACAAATAGTTATTATTAATATGGTGTTGGTTTGGAGTGAATTCCAGCTCTGACAGTGTTCTGAATTCAAATTCCACAGTTTGGGGAATTTAACTTAATTTCCTGAGCTGACATTGAGATGCCTTCAGTGCTGATCAGCACTGTGCCATCTTGTACTGTTGCATTATGGGAAGTCAGTATGCCTTGTCTTTCACTTCCGCAGGGACACAGACTCCCACCTCTCCAGTGCTACCTCAGTTCGCTTCTACCCTCATGACTTGGTCAGTAATATTTCTGTGTGTGTGTGTGTGTGTGTGTGTGTGTGTGTGTGTGTGTGGGTGTGTGTGTGTGTAGGGGAGGGGGCATCTTCGCATGTTCTGTTTTTGTTCCACAGATCGAAGGACAGTGTAACATAAAAAAATCAGCCCTTTTTAAAGACCTTTTGCTGGTCTCACCAAAATTTGTAAATTTACGGTTCTGGGGGGTTATGTTCAGGGTCAAACTTACAAATGGGGCGTTGCAGGATAGGAACACATTTTCTCTGGCATTGTGAAAACTCAACAGCCTGTTGTTTCCACCTTGGAACATAGTTTTTTTTAAATCAGGGACGCCACTCGTTCTCCCAGATTCTCAGGAGCTCCCTAGCTTCTCTTTTAGACTGCGAAACAGTTGCTGCTTCTGATGATGCCTCATAACAAGAATAGCTGAACTTGCTAGGAATCCTGCTTCTGGCTGCTGCTGTGTGTCTGCTTGTGGTTTGAACTTGTGTGTGTGTGTGTGTGTGTGTGTGTGTGTGTGTGTGTGTGTGTGTGTGTGTGTGTGTGTGTGTGTGTGTGTGTGTGTGTGTGTGTGTGTGTGTGTGTGTGTGTGTGTGTGTGTGTGTGTGTCTGTGTCTGTGTCTGTGTGTGTGTGTCTGTGTGCGTGCGCATGCGTGCGTGCGCGTGCGCGTGTGTGTTGTGCAGATCCGTCTGAACCGCCTGTTGACCATGGACCCAGAGCTGTTGGAGCAGCAGGACGGAGACCTAAGCCCTGAGCTCCAGGACCCTCCCCTGGGCCAGGAGGACCCCGCCACGGCTGCCACACGCAAGGCCAAACAGTACTACCGCTTCTGGCTGCTGCCTTACCTCTGGGTCGGCCTGCACTTCGACAGACTCACCCTGCTGGCTCTGTTCGACAGGTGGGATGGCCATGCGCTTAGAGCCCGATGCAGACGTGAATCCTGCTCACTTGACGTGGGGCAGATAGTCTTGATTCGGGTTCTTGTTGTCTGCTTTCTCAAGCGTGATTAGGGCCCTAAAAGGACACTCACTAATAGGCCCTTGGCCGCTCAGCTGCCGTGGCGAACCGACCGAAATGGGCTCGGATTTCCCTGCAAGGTCTCAGAAACTACAATGAATGTGGATTCTGGCTAGCCCAGTGCGGTTTGACTTGGCTCAGCCCGGTGTGCCTCGCCCAAGTTTGGCTCTGTAGGATGAAAAGCCTCCTTGTGACTGATTTTCTGCCATGAAGACCGTTAACAGAACTCCACATTCATTGTCGCCTGAACTGCAAACCCAGAACTCCTGGCAAATGTCCTAGCAGTGGTGCTAGCACTTCTCATAGCCTTCCTAACGTGTGTGTGTGTGTGTGTGTGTGTGTGTGTGTGTGTGTGTGTGTGTGTGTGTGTGTGTGTGTGTGTGTGTGTGCGCGCGCCAGGTAAACGAGGCAGAGGAGGAGCGCCTGCGGAGCGAGAGGGAGCACCAGCGTGTTACCCAGCTGTGCCAGGAAGCTGAGCAGCGTGTCCAGGCCCTCCAGAAGTCACTCAGGAAGGTCATAGTCAAGTCCAAACCTTACTTTGAGCTCAAGGCTCAATTCAACCACATACTGGAGGTATTGCTTTGTTTCTTTTTCTGGGAAGGGGGACTGTTTAACTTTTATACGTGTTTAAATGCATTTTTAAATACATTTTTATACATTATTTGATTGCCCTATGGCTCTGTAATTTCATTTCGGCTAATCGTGTAGGAGAGTTTATATGCTTGGTGTACAATTTTACTTTGGGTCTACTGTTTTTCTTTGTTGCAAGTTACATGTTTTGGACTTGTGACTTGCAACAAAGAATACCTCAAAATCTGAACTTCCTGTTAAAAAAGATATAAAGTTACTCCAACTAAAAACCTCACTCATTCCACCTTGACTTGTCAGTAACTCTAACCCAACACATCAGGTACTCTAAAGGTATGTTTGCTGTTTTTCAGGAGCACAAGGCCAAGGTGGTTCAGCTGGAAGAGCGAGTTGCCAAGGTGAAGACGCGCTACTCCGTCGCCCTGCGCAACCTGGAGCAAATCAGCGAGCAGATCCACGCCCAGAGGGGGAGTGGCCGTGCCACCAGGGCCCGCCCCGTGGCCTGCGGTGGGAGGAGCTCCCCGGTGGGGGCGGAGGCTGAGGTCAAAGCATCTGTCAGGATTCAGGTGGAGGCGGTGTGTGCTGGAGGCGGGGCGCTGGAGGGGAGCGAATGGGTTGATGGGGAGAAGACACGCCTGTGGGTGGAGAGGCACAGGGAGCAGGGCTGGGGACACAGGGAGAGGGGCGAGGCCGGCTCAGACTCCATGTCCGTCATCAGTCTCCAGACCATCGCCTCGGACCTGGAGAAGTGTGACTCCGTGGAGCACCTGGGGGACCTGAGCGACGTCAGCAGCCTGGTTGGGGAGGACTGGGAGAAGGAGCGGGCCTTGACAACTGAGAGCAGGGAGGAGAACAGGGCTGCAGGGGTCAGGGAGGTGGTCGTCCCCACCCCGAGGCAGGACAGACTCGAGGAGGTGCGGGGGGCGATGGGCAGGGAGAGACAGGAGAGCTTCGTCAAGCAGCACCACAGAAGCGTGAGCCTGTGAGACCGGAGGAGGAGTGACTGGCTGATTGATGATGGCTGATGGACGGCTCAGATAAAGGAACCAAATCAGAGGCCAACGTGCAAAAGAACAAAGACGGAGATTGTAGGAGTGATTTTAGACGAGGCATTACAATGCTCCGTGGAACACCGGTTCTGATTGAACCTTTGGGCCAATCCCAAATGGCACCCTGTTCTCTTTACAGCGCCCTGCTTTTATCCAGGGCCCACATCAAAAGTAGGGCACTAAGTGGGGAGTATGTTGCTGTTGGGGACTCGTGTCATTGTGACAGTACAGAATGGGGTATCAGGAGGAGGGTGGCTGGGACGCCGTTCAGACATTAATGAATAACAACGGGAGGCTGAGACGGAGAGGAAGTGTACACTGATTCGCCGGGTCCCCCTGGGACTTGTAGTTCTCACACTGTGATCTATCAATTGCTCCACACACGCACAAATTGTCAGCGACGGAGACTACAATGCATGACAAATACACTGAGGCAAACCAGTCGAAGCATGTTACTGTACTGTACATATAGACAGAGACAGAACAACAAATAGTGCGTCCTCTACTGATCGTTTCACATGAAAGCTATTTTAAGATTGTTGTAGGTTTTGGTTTAGTCAGAAAACAAAACATTTTGTTGCTAGACTCAAACTATCCCTTTTGTAGTGTTTTTCAGTCCATGAATGCTTGCCTTTGCTTTCCATATTGATTGAATAACCACAGACTTAGTTTTTTTGCTTGCCCTTGGAATGAACAAAAAGCATTAATGAAACAATACTCTCGCTCTCCCTAGAAACATAAAAGGAATATAAATATTGTATTCTGAACACCTAAAGATAATTAAATACAAAACATGTTTTTTTGTTTTTAGACTTTATTTTTTATTTTTTACTAATTCTTTCCACTGCAGGGTTCCTATTAAATTATTCTATATGAAAGTAATTGTAGGTTTTTTTTACCCCCCAGAAGAATGTTCTGGAAATGTTCCCAGCACATAGAATGACACTAACTCTTAGACTGTAGAGAAGTGTTTCACAGATGACACCATTCTTCTTTGTAGTGTACTAGTTTTGACCGGAGCTCGATGTTCCCCGGTCAAAAAGAGGGCACTAAATGAGGAATAAGGTTCCTTTTTGGCGGCAGCCTGTGTCTCTGTCATTACTGCACATTAACTTAAAGCTTCCACACAGCTTCATGCTTTGACCTTTCACGATTCCTGCTTTCTGTCGTGAGGAGATTATGTGTCTACTGGCCTGATGCTGTACACCGTCACAGTCCCAAATGGCACTCCATTCCTTTGTGCATTACTTTGTACCCGGACCATGGCCAGGCATGGCTCAGAAGTGTGCTAAATAGGTGAAAGAGGGCCATTTGGAACGCTTAGTTTTTGCACTGCATGGTGGGAAATGGATCCAACTGCTATAAAGGGATAAATGTGAATTTTAATGTACTCATATTTATTTACATCAAGTGCCTTGGGCCCTCCAAATTGTAACATTCTGTAGGAGTTCAACGCGCAAACACACAGTAATATTTTTAGTAGTAAAGGAACCACGATTCTAATTGTTTAATTACTTAAGTGTCTTTGTTGAATACTGACATTATTTATTAAATTGTTTAGATTTAAATTTCCTGTGTTTTCCCTCAGTTGATCTTGTTGAAACGTTAACTTTCTTTTCATATGCACTTAGCGTGACTAAATGGAATTGCAGGGTTCATTCGACAAGCTCCCTGTTCATTTTGTACCCATCGACAGCATCTGATTGATTTCATGTTACACAGGACGAGAGGGAAGAAACCATCATGGGTAAAAAGCCACCATGGTTCCAGTACACTCATTGTGTACATACCAACCTGTTCCATTTCATTTGAATATTTTTACTGTTTCAAGTCGATTTGCACATGAATGGCAGTTTCATGTTTCTTTTTTTTTTTCTGTAA
The DNA here is from genome assembly GCA_016801175.1 of Esox masquinongy. Classification (NCBI taxonomy): domain Eukaryota; kingdom Metazoa; phylum Chordata; class Actinopteri; order Esociformes; family Esocidae; genus Esox; species Esox masquinongy. Next base: position 14,863 of record JACXGI010007773.1, read on the forward strand.
GTTGAAACAAATGTTTTATTTTATACTTTCCACATCTTACAATGCTTCATACTGTTCATGTCTTCCATTCCCTCTGGTTTCCGGTCTGTTCCCCACTCTTTAGTGGTTTAATATCACTTTTCCGGTTTGGCTGAATTTGTTTTATTTTACTCCTATTCACTACTGCTGAGCTTCCTCCTTGTTAAACGCCCATCCGGTCCTCTCTACACCCTAGACAGAAATGGCACCCTATTCCCTATCTAGTACACCAACCCTCACCAGGGTCCATAGGACAGTGGTCAAAAGTAGTGCTCATCGGTAGGGAATAGACAGCAGGGGTCCATTTGGGACACCCTCTGGGGATGAGCCAGAGACCTATCTCTGCACCACAGCTGATTTGAGGTCAGCATTTCCTGTGTGTAGTATTAATAGAATGTCTTCTCATTTGCCTATTTAGATTGATAGGGTTGTGCAGATGTCCAGTGTATAGCATGCATGTTAAGTGCTACTGCACTTCATACATAGGGCACTATTTTCTACTAGAATAAAGCAGTGCACTTTATAGGAAATAGGGTACCATTTGGTATGGTGCGGATAAACAGTGATGCTGACAGCTTATTAATCATGTCGATGGTAATGTATGGAATATGAAGCTGATAGCTTAGTAAACATGCCGATGGTAATGTGTGGAATATGATGCTGATAGCTTAGTAATCATGTAGATGGTAATGTGTGGATTATGATGCTGACAGCTTAGTAAACATGCCGATGGTAATGTGTGGAATATGATGCTGACAGCTTAGTAAACATGCCGATGGTAATGTGTGGAATATGATGCTGACAGCTTAGTAAACATGCTGATGGTAATGTATGGAATATGATGCTGACAGCTTAGTAATCATGCCGACGGTAATGTATGGAATATGATGCTGACAGCTTAGTAAACATGCCGATGGTAATGCATGGAATATGATGCTGACAGCTTAGTAAACATGCCGATGGTAATGTATGGCATATGATGCTGACAGCTTAGTAATCATGCCGATGGTAATGTATGGAATATGATGCTGACAGCTTAGTAATCATGGCGATGGTAATGCATGGAATATGATGCTGTAACAATTATTAAAATTGAATTTAATAATTTTACATTTGCGGAGTTAATTTGTGTTGCTGCTGCTAGACGGCAATGCAGCATTGTTTTTTAACTTTGCATTTCTTTTTCTTGTTTGCTGTTAGACTCCGTAGAATTAACCAGTCGTCCCTGGCGGTTACTGTGCCTTTGCAAGCCTCATAGGGTCCTCAGGGCAAAGGGATGTGCCTGGGCAGGCTGTGGTCCGAAAGCAGGCTGAAAGCAATGGAAAAAAGCCTGATATCTGGCTTCAACCACTTTACTTCGTTTGCTGTTGTATGCTAAATGGTTTAGAGCTCCCATCCAGATGTGAATTCTGTCCATTCATGTCACAGTCATGCGTCAGCTCCATTACACTCAAAGGTAAATTCAAAGTCTGCCAGTGAATGCTAGCGATGGCTGGCTATGCAAACCATTCTGTCTATTTCCGTGAGAGTCGGCATATTAATAAATGTATTTTATTACAGAATGAAATAGGCAGCGTTGAGGCTCATATGCATGGGCACCTATTATTTTATATATATATATATATATAATATAATTTTTTTTTGTTTGTTTGTTTTACATCCGTCCCCAAGGTAAGAGGTGTGGCCACTGTGAAACTCCATCCTGTTAGGAGCTATTGTAATGCAGTCCGAGCCCGACGCAGGGTTAAAATAATAGAGCACTAGTGATAACAGCCGTACCACAGAGGTTTGAGTTCCAAACGGCACCCTATTTCCCACAGGGCTCTGGTTCTAAGTAGTGCACTGTGTAGGGAATACAGTGCAAATTGTGACTTGGATGCAATGCCATATGTACAGGAACAATGCATGCTAATTTCTATTTCGTAGAAAGAGTGAGTATTGCGGGCGTGTGGTGAATGGGCGGAGGAAGGAAGCGCATCTGGGTGAGGACCACAGCGTGGGCTGAGAGGGGTTGCGAATGAAGACGGGTGTCTCAAATACCCCCCCCCCCCCCCGTGGCACGCTACACAGGGCTCTGGTAGCACACTGAACAGCGTGTCGTTTGGGTCGACGCCAGAGAAAACTGAAGATTATTCTCTGTCTCTCCAAGCTTCAATTATTCAACACTGATATAAATATAGAGAAGAGCTGCGCTTAGAACCAAGCGGTCGCGTGGGGATGGCTTTGGGGGGGGGGGGGGCTGGACTGAAAGAGGTGAGAGGCGTAAGAGCCGTGGAGAAGTGTGATAATTGATTTGTGATTGAGGATGATGAACAAAAGGGTTAGTGACAGGCAAGTTGAGGCAAAAACATTTAAGAGGCCTTAGCAAATAGAAGGCAGCATATTATGGAGTTAGAACTCACAAGGGACCTCTGTGAAAAGGAGAGCAGATGTGAATCTGATAGAAAGGATAATATAAACTGCCCTTTGAAGAGTTTTAGTTTGCATCCCAATTCCAAATACTACCCTATTTCCTAAATAGTGCACACCCTTTAAACCGAGTCCTAATGACCATAGTCAAAGTAGTTCACAATCTTTAATTAATATAGGGGGATATGGTATAATTTGGTGTCCAAGCTTAGTCTCTATTAAAGACTTTTAATGCATTTTAGAGCTCACCTTTCAGACTCACATAATAGAGCACTCCTTTCTGCACCACAATCTAGAACTGTCAGTCCCGAATCACCTTCTGAAGATGTCCCGTCAGCAGCGGTGCCGTTCTTCCAATGAGTGACAATCTACAATCTACCAATGCATCTGTTGGAGATGAGGTGGAGTAGACAATACACCAGCCACCATCAGGGCCGGTTTAATCTGTGTCGGCGGAACATAATTAGCCTGCTGAGATAACAGAAAAGCACAGCATTATGAAACCTCATTATTTGTTGTGGACAGGGTGTTATTTTCTTTACACTGAGAGCTGGTTTTGCAGACAAAGTTTAGCCTACTCCTGGACTACAAAATCAAGCTCACTGGAAATTATTTAATGTGTCCGCGAACCAGCCCTTAAGGAGATTGTTCTCTTTCCTTCTGACCAAGCTTAGGATCCAGGAGGAAATGTTCCGTAATCAAGCTGTAACATTAAAGACCTCTGCTGTTTATTTGACAACCTGAATTACTGATGCATTGAAAACAACACCATACCCTGTAACCTGGAGACATATGGCCTCGGGCACTGAGGGTCTTGAACATCATACAATAAGCAGATTTGGTCTCGTCTAGTTTAGTTGGTAAGACCATGATGCTTGCAATGCCAGGCTTTTGGGTTTGATTCCCACTGGGGACCGGCACGAAAGTGTAAGCCCTCGGCACCGTAAGTCTCACAGGGCATCTGCTAAATTAATGTAACATTGTTTTCAACCCAGTGTCCACTAGCTGGGTATCCATTGAGGAATATGGATCTTCTAGCAACTCCAGAATCTGGTTCTTATTTGTGGCGGCCGGTTAAGAGTCCAGATCAGAATCAGATCCAAACCCCAGGTAGAGCTGTTGGTGGAGAGCGTCCCTCAAACCAGCTCAAAAACAAGTTTAGATTTACAGTAAACAAATTGCAAACTACAACAAGTGGTGAAAACTCTTTTACTAGTTGTTTTTTTTTCTCAAAAAAATTGTGAAAAAATCGAATGGGTGTTTTATATTTTTGGACCCAATGTTTTTTTCTCAAAAAATACTGTTAAAATTAGGGCGCATTTCCCACGTTCAATCGTTTCATGATGCAGAGCTGAGAAAACGTCTATTCTCTGCGTCTTCTTTTGGTAATGGCAGATCCATTTTCACCTACATGCTACCTTCTTTCTGCTACCCTCCCTCACCTACAAAGGACAGGACAGTGTAATCTAAACTGTCTTATATATTCAAATTTAAGGCAAAATAAATATAAACCTTAAAATCCCTGCAATGACCCCATTCTCTGTAATATAACCACCCTGTGTACCTCCCAAATGCCACACTATTGCCTGTGTAGTGGACTACGTTTGACACGAGCATTTGGGAGATCTCTGAGGTTTTGGTCAAAAGAAGTATACTACATAGGGAATGTGGCGCCATTTACAAGGAAGGCTTCAGCCAGCCAGGAGACCCAACCGTACCCGCCAACCAGCCGCAGAATGTGTTTATTACACTCGTAGAGAGACTACGAGTATAAAATCAAAATGACGCGGCCCAGGGAGAAGGATGAGCCGAACAGAGGGAGTTGATTGGCTAGCCGCGGTTTGCCATCAACGCGGCTTAGGGGGAGGTCTGTACTATTTATCTATGATGTTTGCACCCCATCTGTCTTTCCGTCACCCAATAAGCGCACTCATTTCTCCCACCGCTCTCCCTACTGGTCTCAACGAGGCCCGTCCTCGTAAAGGCTACACCGACACACTGTTCTCCACTGCAGATAAGAGGGGAAGAGTTAACGTTGCGTCTCGCCCGGTGACGTCGTCGGTGAGTGAGCGACTGAGGACTGGGGATCGAAAAGAAGAAAGAGAAGTGAGAGAGAAAGAGAGAGAGAGAGAGAGAGGGGAGGGAGGTGCACACTGCAACATCGCCTGGGCTGTGTGTGTGTGTTCGTGTGTATGTGTGTGTATCGTGCTTTTCGCGACAACATTTTACACCCGTCAGAAATACAGCGAGATTTTTTTAACTGGGTCAGAGCATAGACGTATTGCAGTCTTGGTTTTCTGGGCAACATTTGTTTGCACAAAGCACACTTTCGCACAGCTTTTGACATTTACATGTATATTTTCTGTCTACGAGTCGTTTTCGATGGGAACATGGCAATTGATCGAGCGTCTAGTATTTGTGAGTATGATTCGGATAGCGGGCAATAAGCTTGCCTTAGGTAGGTGAAAATAGTATGCGTTAGCTTTTTTGTACTTTGATGAACTGGTAATTCAAATGCACATTTAAATGAATGTGATTTCACTCATTTAAAACAAAGTAATACGGACTTATTGGCACGTGTAAGTTATGCTACTTCATAAACACATATGTTGATATTTGGCTTTGATTTTTAACAGCGCGACTGTTAATTGGTTTATTTGATGTAGCCTGGTTAAATATCCTACATGTGTATTTCAAATCTTTATAATTGTGTATGTAATGGCGACAGTTATAGGCTTAACTCAGCATTTGACCCGTTCCAGGTTTTGTATTTCATCAGTAGCCTTTCAGCAGTTTTCCCCGTAAGATTCGGTCATATTGAATACATTTAAGCTGCCGCTTGTCGGTTGTGGTGGTCGCTTGTGCGCGTGCACACGCACTCTCACTTACACGCAAACGCGCATTCACTGGCGAACGGATCAACACGCACGCTGGATTTACACCAACCAAACCTCTTTTTGGGATCGTCTCCCTCGCCAACTGTCTGCCCGAGCCAGAAGCTGAGCGGGCGGTGCAGCAGTAAGTTTGGACGTTGCAGTTGTCTCTCGCTGTGGTGCTGCAGAGCTCGATCATTTCTCGTACATCCATCTCTCCGTTTTTCATTGTCATCGTTTCATCCCCTCTCAGCATGATTAGACGTGTGAATGCTGTTTTGGCCCGTTAGGACCCCTCTGGATTTTGAGGCTCAGACTGGAGGGGTCTTATTGTATTGCTGTGACAGCAGAGACCAGTCTAGAATGAAGTGCCAGTTTCATGTTTCAGGTGGTCACTGTATACCCATATAGGGGTGAAAGTGTGCCTCTATAGGTTTTGAATGTCACAGGGGCTAATTCATCGCCGTGACAACGGGGAGCCTCTTCTGACATGAGCCCTCACTTTTTGCTCACTTAGGTCTTGTGCAGAACCATCACGTGGGAGTATATAGCAATACATACTTATTACACTGCATGTGTGCCAATCTTGTCAACACTCGCTAATTACTGAAATATGCGCTTGGTCAATTGTGGGTTTTTAATGTCGGCGCAGGATTTTGACAAGCACACAACACTGTTGGAAGCTTTCATCTTACACCTGTAGCTCTGGCTGAACCGTTTTAACTATGCTGTTATCCATTCGTTTTTATTGAACTCCGGGCCCGGAGGGGTCGATGTGCTGCTGTTTCCATCCCTGGTAATTAATTGACGAATTACAGTCATTGATTGGTCTCGAAAGTTCTCTCACCTGGCGTTCCTCTGTGTCAATCCGTCCCTAATGAGTTCGATTAGAACTAGCAGATCTGCGCACTGGCCGCCTGCAGGACGGCTCAATAGCGCTGCGCCAATACGCTTTCAGCACACGACGCTGTCCATAGTTCTGAAACGTATGTAACCGACGTGTCTGAATTCATTGTTCTGAAATGCGTGTAAAACGACAAGCTTGTCAGTAATGACAGGCCTTCCGTGTATTTTCTGAATGTAGAACCATTGCCACAGCTGGTTACTTAATCAATCACAATGGAATACTGCTATTTATATAATGTGTAAGCAATTGTATGTATTTTTTGTGACAGGATACAAAACAGCATCAGAGTATGTGAGTGCTGTTCCAGAGCAAATTTCTAATCAGTTCCAGGCCTGTACTCTCTTTTCTAAGCGTAGACCTGTTTTGTCTACCATCAGGCTGAGTTCATGAATACTATGCTCAGATTTGTACACATTGGTGGTAACATATATTGGTGTGTATATTCCATATTGGTACTGGCATATTCCTCACTGGTGTGTATATTCCATATTGGTGTGTATATTCCAGACTGGTGTGTATATTCCATATTGGTGTGTATATTCTATACTGGTGTGTATACTCCATGTTTGAGAGTATATTACATATTGGTGTGTATATTCCACATTGGCGTGTATATTCCATATAAGTGTTTATATTCCATACTGGTGTGTGTATTCCATGTTGGTGTGTATATTCCACATTGGTGTGCATATTCCATATTGGTGGAAACATATTCCATTTTGTCATGTAAACAATCCACTTTGTTCTACTGAGTGCTCTCTCTGGATTCTATCTGACTGTCTTTCAAATGGCACCCTATTCCCAATGTAGTGCCCTACTTTTAACCAAAGCTTTATGGCCCTATGTATCCCCTATGGGCTCTGGTTTAAAGTAGTGTATACTACAGGGAAGAGGGTGCTATTTCAGATACTGTTTTATTATATTGTGTTGACTGCTTTTATTACACTGTAACGTAAACCCAGCAACCTTACTTTTTGCATCTTGCCCGGCCATCATTGCAAATGATCACTTTTCATTCATTAACATACTTTGCCTGTAAAGTGAAAGTGAACATCTAAATATTGCATTTCCAGTGCACCCGTGTGATTTCGCCAGCATTGCCTGCAGTAGGCTTCACCTGTCCTCCTGCCACTGCTTCCACAGCATCACTGGCGGAGACACCCGACGCCAGGTCTCTATTTAAAACTTTGTGCTCTTCTCAGCATTACATCTGCAGTGCTGCGCGAGTGCCTTTGGATGTTGTCTCACAGATTTATTGGGCTGTACCGCACACTGTATGTGTGTGTCCCTGGCAGATACCCATCCTCTGTTTGGGCTCTGGGTAAGTTCTCCGGTTAACTTCTCTGTCCGCGGGCTCTGTGAGGATCCTGGGTAATACACGCTATGTTCTGCCGATTCATTTTGTTTAACTTGCGTCTCATTTCCAGGGTCCCGTCATTGCCTCTTGGTCGTGCCTTTCCATGGTATTGTGTTTCTTACATAATGTTTCTCCTGTGTCCCAAATTACACTGCACTGCTTTTGAACTAAGCCTTATGGGATACAAAAAATACATGTTTAGGGCGCTATATAGGGTGCGGTTTGGGATGCATCCTGTGTTTTTTTTCAGCAGTGGATTGCTTAATGTGTGTGTGTGTGTGTGTACAGGTGTGTGGAGCTGGTGGGTGTAAACAGGGTTAATTGACGTTACCATGGTGAAGTATGGTGTTATTTTTACAGCGCTATAGCGACCCCCCAGGGAGACTGTGGGGAGAGGAGGAACTCTGTTAATTGAGTCACTAATGAAGAATTGGGTGTTCACCGCGATGTGTCTCTAAGTTTGCTGACAGTGCGATATATGTATTGTGTTACCATGCAATCATCACACAGGCACACCGTTTCTGAGAAATACAGCTTATCCAGGAACAGTGACTGAGGATTACATCTACACACAAACAGGAGAGAGGGAGAGAGCAAGAGGACAAAGAAAAGCAGGGAGATTAGAGAGAGAGGAGACAAAGGGAGATAATTCTAAGACAAAAGGAATTGAGAGAGAAAGAAAGATGAGAAAAGATTCAGAAAAAGAGAGATTAACAGATAGAGGCCATGGAGAGAGAAGAGAGCGGGAAGGAGGGACAGAAGGAAAGAGAGAAGAGAGTGGGGGGTTAGGAGAGAGAAAGAAGAGGGATAAGAGAGAAAAAAAGAGAAGGAAGGATAAAATGAGGAGAAAGGGAGGGCTTTGAGGAAACAGAGTAATAGGAGAAACAAGGTGGAAAGAGAGTGGGAGTGGGTAATGTACAGAAAATAGAGAGAGAGAGAACAGAGGA
>JACXGI010007774.1:0-36008 GCA_016801175.1 Esox masquinongy
ACAGAGCCTAACGACTATCCTCTGGGATTGATGAAGAGCATTGGGTTGCTGAGTGGCACATGATTTAGTGCACACTGCTAATTTTAATGTGTTAATGTCTTGAGAAATGGACTGACTTTCCTCTCGCTTCTATTTCTCTCAATATTGTGCCACCAGGGAACATTTAGTTTTTAAAAACAAATGCATGTGTTTTATTGCTGTCCTAGAAGTTTGTTCACAGTGAAAACCAATGTAAACCATTACTGTGGGTATTATCTTTTTTTGTATGCGTGGATGCAAAAAATGATTAAAGCAGCCTTTTTTTTTACCTCCACTTTGTAGACACTTCAGAAGCCGTATGTTGCATTAATCTGATTAGTACAGTATTGTGACTGGATGTGTACAATTGGAGTTAAAGTATGTTACCATATTGAATTGTTAGATGTGTAATTTATTTTGCCTATTAGTAACCAAGAAAGTAGATTTAACAACACTGTAAACTGTACCAACTTGCACAATCTCTAAATAAAGATTTTAAGAAATTTATTATCTGTTATTGCTGGATTAATGTGGGGGTGTTATTTTTCCAATGAGGCAGTTTTAATGTTGTAGACCATCCAAATTTAACTGCCTTGGATTTTCATTTCCAATGGGTTTGTACAGTGGTGTGGTCCACGGGTAATTAGCATGACAATGCAGGCTGCAAGAACTCCAAGCAATGTCAGACCTATTGGACCCCAGCGTTATTTATGATGGGCAGTGGTGAAGTGAATGTACTAATGTCGTTTTGGGGTATGTGTACTTTTGTATTGCTTTTAGTTTTACTCCAGTACATTCTTAAAAACATTTTTTAATCTCAAGCACTTTAATTTGAACCGCTTTGGCAGGACAGGGACGTGGTCCAACTCAAGCACTTAGGAGAAACTTGCTGTCAACCACTGGTGGACTCATTAAACGATAATGCTAATTGGTTGAACGTGGATCAACCGAAGAGAACATTTCCTCAGCTCTATATTAAAATGTTTGTTGGGTATTTCATTTAATGATTATAATGGACGTGGTTCAACCAATTGTTAACAAGTTGGCGTGATTAACAAGTTGAAGGTGTCCGAGTTCCGACAATAACATAGACATATGTGTTGCAATGTGCCACCTGCCCATAAATCTAATATTTTTTTTTTTAGTAATTTAACAGGCGCTTTGATTCACAGCTACATACGAGACCGGTCATTGCTGTCAAGTGTTATTTTGTTTTTAAGTGTAAATGCCTTTCTCAAAGGCACAAAACATTTCCTCTGGACTGTAGCCTATATAAGTGTTTGTTTGCTGGCTGATTATTTGATGTAATTATTAGTGTAATATTACTTAAATGTACGTTATGTATTTGTAAATCTACTTTTAGATTTGTTTTCAAGTATTGTTTTTCTGTCACTTCTAATGTATTAGAAATGTCTACGATTGCCTCAACTCTTGTTAGTACATCGTGGATTTCGTTTTAAATGGCGCGAAATGAACTTACTGTTTTCATAGTGGGAATCAACCTTCTGTCTGGGGTGTGTTAATAAGCGGCCTAAATGTGTATTTATGGGATAAACAAATGTATACACTCATTGTACAAGGCATACACACAAATTTATTCAGAGAATATTCGACACAAGAGGGTGCCATTTAATCATAAGTGGAATAATTATTCTTATTCTAGGCGGTGTGGTTGACTTAGCTTATCGATGTTTCTGGAATAAATCAACATTTTCACTAGTGGATCTTGTAGCCGAGTATTCAATTTTTCAGGTGAAGTCATCCACGCGGTATTACTAACCGTAAAAATCGAGGACATTTCACAATATCCTTCACGTAGGCTACCTTTCAAAGCTACTATTACATTTTGTTTCTCACATGACTACAAAATACAATATAGAAATGTAATTTCTATGATATTTCACTACAAGTCATTAGCTATGTTGCGTTCCCCTTTCTGGTCCAATATTGTAATATCTCACACTGGAACCTTAACTTCGTGATAAGAGCAGAGGATGGCTTTGAGGTTAGGCAACAGAAGGGGCCTTCCGTTTCTACGTGGCTTGAAACGAACAACCAGATTGCAGCCATAGCAACACCACTGGTGCTGTATCCTAAAGTGGTTTCCACTGGATACAATAGGCTGAAGCTGCTTTGAACTCGTCTCCAGTGCCGCCGCCCAGCCACGCCAAGGTTCCGAAGGCGCGCCCTCCATTCCCGCGCGCTGTCATGGACAAGGCGGATGATGGAGAAGATGATTCCAAATTCCAACAGACTCACTTGCGCGGTGCCGGCTCTATCAGTTGCGGTGGAGATAGGAACAGGGAAAGTATGAAGATGAAGAAATGTACGCCAGGAGGGGGAGCAGCGTCAACAACGCGCAAGAACTCCAACAACAATGAGCTGTGGCTCATGCAAGGCAAGGAGTCCGCACCTTGCGCTCCTACAGGCGCCACAAGCTGTGCTCTGTTATGCCAGGGAGATGCTACTGGTCCTGTCAGCTCAGAATACAGAGCTGGTGGGGAATCAGCATCAGCTGCGGTGCCGGTAACCTGGTTGGCTACTGGTTGGGCAGGTGAAGCCACTATGATATGCAACAAAAACGGAGATTGTAGAAGGGACCCCAACATTTCTGGGAGCCTGACCTCCATCGTATCTAAGCAAGAGAAGCAGACAGGTGGATTAGTTGCAGCGGGAGACGGTAAAAGGCAAGCTAGATGTAATTCCAGAGTCGCCAGCATGGACGGTTCGATCATCTCAGCTGGGTCCCCAGCACAGGGGAAAGGAGCCGAGGTGGCCGGGGCCACAACTACTGGCACTGATAAAAAGGACCCCAGAGTTTCCTTCTCAAATGCACCTAGTAGAAAAACATCGTCCTCCGTGCATAACCAACCGAAAAGGAATTCTGTCTCGTGTTTTAAGTCTGAAGATGGATCCCAGATTGTGCCAGAAGATGGGGAACAACAGGACAATCGGACTTACATGCAGCGGCAATTTAGTTCCATGCTTCAGCCTGGAGTTAATAAATTTTCCCTGCGTATGTTTGGGAGCCAAAAAGCCGTGGAAAAGGAACAAGAGCGCGTCAAATCGGCCGGTAATTGGATTATTCATCCATACAGCGATTTCAGGTATGGGTAAAGTGCCTCTGAGGTGGGGATCAAGTTGGTCATGTGATCCATGGGCTGAACAACTATTTTAACCAAGACAAACAACTTTAATATAAATGTGCTTTGATATTACGCTTTTAAAATCCGTTTTTCTACATAAATCTTCACTTTTTTAGATATGTCTGCTGGTTTTCAATATTGCCACTAAATGCAAATGTCAAATTATCAGCAAAAGAAATTAAATAATGTAGCCTATTTGGAGAATACCATCTTATCTAAAAGCTTGAAAATGCTTGCTGCACATTGTCCCCATCATTGCACCGTTTTGATAGATTTGGTTGTAATTACTTTTACGAAGTGAGAATTGGCTAATGAATTAATGTGTGACCTTAAAACCTTTGGTTCGTATTTTAGAATTAATATTCAGAGTTAAGTGATGCCTCGTGCCCTAAGCATATTAGAAAATAACTTTTTCGTGATGCTGTAACTTGCCAATTAAACATATTAGCAAATTAAACAAAATACAATAAAACATTGAAAACATAAGCTAATAGGATCTTTATTAAATGTTTTATTGGCATTTTGTGAGGAATAAGTAGTGTATCCTAATGCGTTTTGATCGATACAGCATTGTACACAGACTAGATAATGTCACAAAACTTGGTAATGTTTCACAATGAATGTTTAATTAAAAAAACAATGTAACATGGACTGCACAGAGTCATGACAGGAAATGTCATTAATATAGGCTATGCCGTACAGTATATATTCGAACGCACCAATTTAGTTCGATGTTTGGGATTTCGTTAGGGTACATTTCTGCATCAAATGCTACTCTAATTGGAACCATTTGTGTCATGAATCCAAAATCCTCAGCGTGAGCATTATCACCGTACCTGCATTGTCCATATCCTCTATATTCTCCACCCATTTTCACAGATCGCGCTACAACAGATTTCCACACGTTAGGCTACTACCAAATCAGACGCTATGGTAACAGTTATTTCCAACTGTTAATCAATGACATTACGCACAATACCAATATAAGAAAATCCACGATTTTCTGTAGTCGATTCCAGTTCTTAATGTGCCAAGAAAGAGTTAAGGTATCATCTCTTGTAGGGTTAATGTGAGTTTTTTTAAGAATGAGTGATGAATTGTGCTATTAGAAACAACACCCCTCTCCCGCCTCTGCTTTCCCAAACATTACCTCATCTTTTACATAAATAGCCTACACAGTGGCTTATGTCACTTACTCAGTGATGCAATTGTGACAGTATCAGAAACAACGCAAATTTAAGAGTAGGCTAGTGGTACGTCACGTTTGTTAGGTTGCCAATCCATTTTCAGGCTAGACTCAGGTGGGAATACGTATGTAGGATATGTTTTAATTTGATAATTAGAGAAATTATGTAGGAAACATTTCTCCTCTGATATTACAGGCAGAATAAAGAAACTGCGTAGAAACGTCTTGCTCTTTATAGCCAAAGTAGCATTTACAGAACGGTTGTAACTTCTATAAAGTTGGGTTTGGAATCATAGAAAGCGCAGGTGTCATGACCTCCAGAAGTCTTAATTGCAAATTTGACTGCCATGATTTTATATGCACATTTGATGGTACAGCCTTACATGGTCGTGTGTTTATTTATGACGTTTTTAATTTGCGGTTGACTGACAGAACTGTTGACATGATACAAGGGGTAATTGTAACAACATAAATCTGACCAACTCACATTAAGTACAATATTACGTTAGGTTACGTTGCATTACACTCACAATGGAATAGTAGTTGAACCGTATGTTCGAATTTGCTAGATTCTTCCAGCAAACCCATTCAATTTAACATCTATAATTTGAGTAACCCAGAACAATGCTCCGTCCAGATATGCTTTAGTATTGGTAAAGTAGACCTACTTCACAAAATAACGTCTCCCGTGGAGTTGTGCAATTTTGATCGTGGTTAAGCAACATCGCTTTTGAGGATGAAAAGTTTTGTCGCACAATCATCAGTGTTCGATTCCAATCATGGCATTCGCTTTAAGTCAAGACATTACTCAGCCTCATACATGTATCAGTATCAAGCATTAACTCCTGTTGCCTTGGGTTGATTACAGTCATTTTGAAATCCACTGATTCTCCTCTAGGTGCATTATTAAATGTAATTCTTCAGTTAAAGCAAATCAAAATGAATCCATCCATCTGCCTGTCACATTATTTAATGTTACATGTTTGAAATTACAAATTCAATATACTTGACATAACCTGGCAGGCACAGTAATTTAATGCTGATACTATCCTGGTTCACTAATGCTGCTTTTTGTCCTTGTATCAAGGATTTGGAATCAATTCACTATCCTGCTCTAGTCTCATATTACCCCCTATCTCTCCTGCACTCCTTTTATCCTTGATATAACCTTGTCATGATCATAAGAATGGACTAGATTTTTGATGATTAAGATGTGCTGGTATTAGACTTGTATTATTATTTTTGGATTATTATAACATGGGTTATTAAACGGAAATCTTTTAGTAATTTGACTAGTCCGTTGGTAATAGTGACATTTGAAAATATATGTGTGTTACAGGTCCCAGGTAAAGAAGTATCTGTTGAACAAAAACTTAATGAGACTTTAGTCACTGCTAAGACATAGGATATAATGGTGAAATTTGTTTGTTACCCTGCCAGTGGGCATCGTTGTCCAGAAGTAATTGTCTTATTAGAAGTACTTTAAATGAGATGGGAATCTCAGTTAAAGGTCAGTTTTTTAATTTTCAATTCAATGTTTCTACAGGGGTCCTAAAAAAGAAATCTCTTAAGTGATTTATCTTATTATTGTTCTGAAACAATTGTCATCTTATGTTATCCTAAAACATATCAGAGATGAAGTGAAAACATTTTCAGACTGTATACAATCTTCCAAAGAACAAGTTGAATGTCTCAGATCACAGAAATATGTTGATGTCTTGCTTCCTGTTAATTTAATCCATGCTAAGGTTTATGAGTTAGCACCTAATTGTCACCCACGAAGGAGTGCAGTCTCTTGAATGTACTGTGTGGTCCATAGACAACATGGAAAATATTTGATATACAGTATTTTTTTCTGTCAGGTGTATCACACTTATGTGTACAAGTAATCTTGAAACCATCTAAGAATAACCAAATTTCTATTAGATCAACTAAGACTTTCATATCAAAACAGCAATTCATTCTTATTTTGACTAAATTCAACTTTCTCAATGCCCCCTTTACCAAATGTCATTACTTGGCTGTCTGGGTGGACAGGTTTTTGCTTGAGTTAGACCTTTCAGTTTGCCAGTTCCTCTCAGGTCTTGAAAAAGGCTAGAAATAACTGTGCAATAATATAAGTGCAGTAATATAATACATGCCGTGTATTTGGAATACTCCCAATAACACATTAACTAATATGTAAACATTTCAATATTTTACGTAACTATAGATCAAAGCTGACCATGTTTCAATAAACATCTTCCTCACGGTGTCGGGTGAAAAATACACTTGTTTTTTTTCCAGGCAGGTTTATTACCGCTGGAGTTGATTTAAACTTCTTATTTCCCTAATTGTAGAGATGGGTATTTTCTGTTGTGTAACAATGTTTTTTTATTGCCATTGCTTGATTTATGTAGACCTTTTCAAACTCAATACACAATGATTCCCAGTTCCGACTTCCGTTCTTGAGTGTCAAGCAAAACTGTATTTTTGGATTGGAGAGGACTGATTTAGTTGCCATAACTAAGACTACTTTCAAACTGCTATATTTCTGAATTAACAAGTCCAACATTGAGAAGCACAGTTACCATGTCCATGCATTGTTTCATGGAAGCAGGGATGATCAGGCGGCTTTGTGAGGCTGGAGCACACTATAGGCAGTTTGTTGCCTGGCTACCCAAACTCGTTGCTCCTGCCAACTAGGATGCTAGTTTCTACTCCACAATGAGTTTGGATCAGATTACTTGAAAGATCATTCATTTCCAGATTGCAAAAACACACAAACTTTATTAATTACTAAACGTGACCAGAACAGTGGAGGAAATTAGTGTTGATGCTCTTTGTTGATACAGAAATTGACCCACTTTGTGCAACGTCATCAGATCACTGCTTTAAAATAATCTGCTATGGCTTTTATAAGTTGACAGCAATTGGCAATCCTTCAATTGCTGTCAATAACAATCCTTCCCAGGCTATTATCTACGACAGTGACTTTACTGAGTTCATTATATGTCATCTTTTGATTTGAACAAGATTTGAGATGGTTAGTTGATTTAAGCCTGTGCCTTCACCGGGCATTTCTCAACTTTAATATTTCTATTGAAGGCCAGGTTTGATGCATTGTTCCACCTGACCTTCTAAACATTTGTTGGACGAGCATGGGAATGGGATTAAACTGGGCAAGATGAAAATCATTGGCCTCACTCTGCTTCTTCTCCCCTTGCTGGTGGCAACGGACAAACATTTTTCAAAAGAGCATGTTATGAATTTCTCAGTAGTGTTATGAATGACTAGTAGAGAGCAGATTACAGTAACAGAGAGGGTACTTGTTAGATGGCTAAAGCAGCATCAGTGTCTTCATGTGATGTGCACTGTAAAAACAGACAGAAATATCTTTTCTCATAACAAAAAACACTAAGACACTATGGTTTCCACTAGGAAAAAAGTCCACTATATATGCTGTGTACTAACTACAGCCTACTCTGACTAGAATGGGTGTGGCCCCATGAATTTGTCAGCCCTTTGAATGAATGGTTGTGTTGCCCTTTCATTCCTCTCCGACTGCCTCTCTGTACCGAAATGTCCTTCTTTGCCATTCAGGTTCTACTGGGATTTCACCATGCTGATGTTCATGGTGGGTAACCTCATCATCATCCCCGTGGGCATCACCTTCTTCAAAGACGAGACCACGGCGCCCTGGATCATCTTCAACGTCATCTCTGACACCTTCTTCCTCGTGGACCTGGTCCTCAACTTCCGCACCGGCATTGTGTTCGAGGACAACACCGAGATCATCCTGGAGCCCAGGAAGATTAAAATGACGTACCTGAAGACGTGGTTCGTGGTGGACTTTGTCTCCTCCATTCCCGTGGATTATATCTTCCTTATTGTAGAGAAGGGGATTGACTCAGAGGTTTACAAGACGGCCAGAGCCCTGAGGATCGTACGCTTCACCAAGATCCTCAGTCTGCTGAGGCTGCTCAGACTGTCCAGGCTCATTCGTTACATCCACCAATGGGAAGAGGTAAGCCAGGCCCATGAATTTACTTTGACACATGGAAAGAGATGGGATTTTCATTGTGTTTCTAGAATTTACAGCAACCAGTGGAGGCTGGACACAAAGGGTTCAATATTTCCACTGACCGATAAAAAGAGAGGATAGGCTGACATCTCTTTATACCATCTAAAAGCAGCAGTACAGAGAATGTTTTTTTTTAGATTGTAAAAACATGCTACAAGCATATGGGTGTCAGATCATCCTGAGCTAGTCCTATTTTAGAGAGGAATTCTTAGAATAATTGACTGCTCTTACAATATCACAGGCCTTCAACACTACTGCCTCTCTTTATCAGTAGTGAAGTACATCAGCAGGATGCTTAGCTTTCTCAGCCAGTTAGCCTCATCCTGACAGTGTTGGTTCATGGCACGTAGCCAGTTAGAGTGCTCTGTTCGACCCTGATGTGACTGGATGTGTAAAGCTGTGCTGACCGTACAGAAGGGGAGGGGACCGCATGGAGTGAGAGAAGGACAGTTATGAGGGTAAGTAAGTGTAAGGCAGAGCTTATGAGGTGTGATCTCATCACCTGGGATCCCGCTGTGCACAGGGGCGCCATGCTGAGTTGGCTCTTTGTTTATAATATAGTGACAACAGTAAAGACAGCATGTGGTGTTGATAGGAATGAATAGGAAAATAACAACATGAAAACAGCATACACACACCAAAGAAGGAATTCGATGATGTCCAGACAAGAAATATGTCTATTAACCCTACTTGTCTCCCTGTTGTGCATTCTCTGCCATCGATCAAATTCACATATCAAACATTCTCTTTGTGTGTTTGCCTGTCTTGTCCGATTGTGTAAGTGGGTTACTAACACCTTGTAATAGTATGTCTTTATAGACAAAGCTTAACACATCTGACAGAAAAAGTTTTTAGGATTTACATTACAGATAAATATGCCTCTGTGCCAGCTATGATATTACAAAACTCACTCTGAACTGACTGAAGTCTGATTTTTCAGTCGCGTGTTCTTAATGGGACAATTATTTCCTTGATTACAGAGTGGTAATGCGTGCCTGACACAACCTCCAATTATTGAATCAACCCCTTATGTAACAGAGTGCCTCTCACCCACGGCTCAGCTATGCTCTGGGCACACAGCTGCTCGCTTCGTCTAGAGTAGAGGAGGAACTTCACTGCTGTATGTATCGCCACTGTTGTCATAGATTCAACTAAATGTCTCAGAGAGAAATGTGGTTATTATAACTGTAAAAATGTGATAAGAATGGGAAGTGTTGTATTAACTGTATTATGGGTGTTTAGAGCTCTACCCAATTCAACGCACATATTCCATAAGCGTCCACCCTTCTGTACTGGGCTGTGTGTAATGTGCATTTGCAGGGGCGCTAGACAGGATGCCACAGTGAAGAGACTGAAGTTTTCCGGGAATAGCCAGCCAAGAGTCATTTTCTCAGGAGGGAAGCTTGTATCAACCTCTTCCCACTGCTTTCTGTTCCAGACTCTGAGTGGTTGTTGCCTTTTTCATGAGCTTGGCTGGCAAGACAAGCCAACGGTACAATTTCTCTTTTAATGGGAGGCGACTAGGCATAAGAAGAAAGGAGGTCAGGCAGGTGCACAGACTGGGGTCTTCCTGTGCCTAACTAAGCCTGAGCTTTGCTCTTTTGAGTAATGGTAAATGTGCTATGTATAATTTTTTTAAATCAACTTTTTGCCTGGGTTGTGTGGAGCTTATGGAGTCTGGTTGAGTCTGTTTTTTGATTAACATTTGATTTAGCATGCATCTGTGTTGCAACATGTGACTCTTGGCAAATGTTTCTAGTGACAAAGAGAAATTGAAATTGTAAAGTTCTTGAAATTGGATTAGTTCATATGGAAAAAGATCATTGATTGCTCAAGAACAAGATTGCTCTCTGATTTACATTAAAAGATTGAACAGATTGCTTTCTATTGGATTCATGTGGCGTTCAACTGTCGAATACCAGCATTCTATCGAGTTCTGATATTGCTGTGTCACTTAATTGTGTGAAGAAACAAAGACAAGCGACATTTGAAGAAGATCTTGTGTGCTTTTGAATGTGTGCCATGTGCTGGTGTACACTTTTCCACTCTCTTTACCACTATGCTTTATTGTACACCTGATTGCAAGCTCTGCATCTGAAGTGAAACTGCCACGTCGCGTTGTTCATGAAAACGGGGTGTATTCATGAAGTTTGGAAGTTAAAATGTGTTTAAATGTTTTATGTTTTTTCGTATGCAAACTTAATTTTAAAATTGAAGAAACATGTAACTGAAAGAAGATGAACCAAAGGAACTTTTAATACAGACTGGCACTGGTGAAGAAAACCAACATCATGTTTTTTAGCCTTGAGAAGTTAAGCAGAAGGACTGCATGAAATTAAAGCTGAACAAGCAGCTCTCCCAAAATGCTCTGCTGCTTTGAAACAAAAGAAACAAGATGGTGGAGATATAGAGGGAAAAAAGACTGTAAGATGTTCTCACTGAACACACCACCTGGTCATATTAATATTGACAGTCACAGACTCCATCATTCCAGTGGAGGTTTATGAATGATACGAATACAGTGGCCCACACTTTCTTAATGTTGAAGGCATTGCAAGTTCATATGTAGACAGGACTGTTTCAGATCTAAAGCGGCCCCTAGAATGCAATGTGCACAATCATGATTCTTCTAAGAAGTGCAAAAAACAGAAAAGGCAAAACATTTCTGAATCAGAATCAGAAAGAGTTTTATTGCCAAGTTTCACAACAAACAAGGATTTTTTTCTGGCCTTTGGTGCAACAATTAATATAAAAGGAATAAGAACAGTGGACTGAGCATAAAAACAGTAGACTGTGCATTAATAAATTACTAAAAATAACTAAAAGGTTTATGTAAGGTGCAAGATTTTGTCCAGCTGAGGGTTGTTTATGTATGTCGGGAGGGGTAATAGATTGTCCAGTTGAGGGTTGTTTGTGTATGTGGGAGAGGGTTATAGATTTGTCCTGTTGAGGGTTGTGTGTGTGTGTTGGGAGCAGGCTGTGGTCAGTTTGGTTCCAGGGGTATGTGCATGAGGCCTACTACTGTAGAAAATAAACTGTTCTTGTGGAGGGAGGTTTTGGTCCTAATAGACCCCCCCTCAGCAGAGCAGATGATGCGTTGCATTCTTCCCTTGTCTTTGGCAGTGGCTGCAGCATACCAGACGGTGATGGAGGAGGTCAGGACGGACTCTGTGATGGCAGTGTAGAAATGCACCATCATAGTCGTTGGCAGGTTGAACTTTTTCAGCTGTCGTAGGAAATACATCCTCTGCTGTGCTTTCTTTGTAAGAGAGGTGATGTTCAGCTCCCACCTGAGGTCCTGTGCGATGGTGGTGTCCAGAAAGCGAAAGGACTCCACTGAGTTGACTGGGGAGCCACCCACAGCGATGGGGGGAAGGGCTGCTGGGCTTCTCCTGAAGTCCACTATCATCTCCACAGTCTTTTGGACATTGAGCTCCAAGTTCTTGTGACTGCACCAGGATACCAGATGGTCAGTCTCCCACCTGTAGGCAGACATGTCTCCATCAGAAATATTCAGATGAGATGAGTCATTCGCAAACTTCAGGAGCTTGACAGAGTGGTGAAGTTGGTGTACAGAGAGAAGAGTAGAGGAGACAGGACACAGCCTTGGGGGGAGCCAGTGCTGATGGTCAGGGGGTCGGACAGGTGCTTCCCCAGCCTCGCGTGTTGCTTCTTGTTGGACAGGAAGGCGGTGATCCACCTGCATGTGGACTCGTTTGAGACATTTAGACGTTTAGTTCCAGTTGAAACAGCTTGTCCTGGAGCAAAGCGGGAATTATGGTGTTGAATGCGATACTAAAGTCCACAAACAGGATTCTGGCGTAGGTTCCAGAGTCCAGATGCTGGAGGATGAAGTGAAGAGCCATGTTGACCGCGCTGTCCACAGACCTTTTGGCCCTGTAGGCAAACTGCAGTGGATCTAGTAGAGGGTTGGTGATGGTCTTGAGGTGGAACAGTACAAGGCACTCAAATGACTTTATAACCACAGAGGTCAGGGCAACGGGTCAGAGGTCAGGGCAACGGGTCTGTAGTCGTTAAGTCCTGTGATCCTTGGCTTCTTGGGGACGATGAAGGAGGACTTAAAACAAGCCGGGAATGGAGCATGTCTTCAGTGAGGTGTTGAAGCTGTCAGTAAACACAGAGGTCACTTGAGGACACAAAAGTCAACAGCCAAGCTGTTAGCTTCAAGTACAGAGGCAGAAAGAACCAAGACCCTGACCTTGGTAACAAATCACATGAAAACAGAGTCACAGCCTCTAATTTTAAAATCAATGAATATGGAAAACAAATGACACAGTGACCTACAGAGAATCCTCAGCTGTCCAGGATAACCTGAAGTGGCCAAACCTGACAGGAGAATGTTATTAACGTTGGAGCAGTGCTCTTTCAAGGTGATAATGAATGGTTGAATCCTCAATTCAAACTCACCTCATTCCACCACACAGCCAGCATAGAAATCAACCAGAACCCACTTACAGATGGTGAGTTAAATCAAGTAACTGAATGCAATCACAACTCAAAAGGCAGACCTAGATAAACTCAAACAGAAAGACACAAACTTACAATGAGGAAAATAAATGCAGTAATTTGAGCTTGCAAAGTCTGAACAGAGTTGGCGGCAACTCTGCTAAAAGAAAACAAGAGTATAAAGGTCAAAAATGGAAAAAGCAACATCCAAGATGTATCCTGAACTGAGCAAGCTACTCCATAGAATAGGATGAAGGAAAGAAAAACAAACAGAGTGGCAATGCCAGAAGAACCACCCTGCCACCGTAACTGCCTGGTTTGCCATACACCTGCTGACTGACAACCAATTCCAGTTTGTTCCAGTCGTAAACCATTATTTCCTTTTCAGCTAAATGACACATGTACATTATGCACATTTGTTTGTGAAGGTAGCAATATATGCCCATGTACACAAAGAATGACTGATGAAGATTGGTACATGTGCACAGACATAAGAAGAACACCATCAATGACTTATGTATTGTGTAATGCACCTGTGTATCTTAACATTTTCCTCATGGTTCTTAAGTCAATTTAAATAGTTGTTGTTAAGCGTCATCTCAACCAAATAATGGGTCCAGTATATTCCAACAATTTTGGTTACTTAAAATGAATACATTGATATTACGTAGAATCTACTATTTTGGTGTTGTAATTCATAGAACACTTAATAATTGCTTTAATCCCTAGTTGTCAATTTTCTGGGTCTCTGGAACAGTCTGTGGATGACGCTATCAACAAGGGCCTCCACTAGATCCTCCGAAACCTCAACAACCCAAATTATGCAAAGACACTGTCCTGTGCTTTTTGGACTTTTTTATCCCTCAGCACTGGAGTGCCACACTCACGCATGCCCTCACCCTCTCTTAACTAACAACCGTACCGCCAACAATGCATCTTTGAAACTACTCACGTTTGTAGTTGACATAACTCTGGACAGTCTCATCATTTGTGACAGTGAATCTGTGTACTGTGGAGAGGTCGACCAGCTGGTGGCTTGGTACAGTCTAAATAACTCACTGTTCCAAAAATGTTCCTTTGGCAGGTGTAGGGCAGTCGGGCAGTATGCATCAATCATAACCAAAAGAATCCTGCCACCTGAACAGTTTCTATTCCTGTGCTTTGGCCCTTAGCATCTGGCCATCTGTCACACAGAGACTAATAAGACTAAGCTCACCACATCAAGCCACCTCCAGACTGCTAACTAAATACAGCAGCTGCATAACCTCCTAACCCTGTAACAGTGAAGGGGCTTATGTTTTAAATGTGGGACATGTTGAGTGCTGAAACAATGGTCATCTTATTACTGTATTTTTATGTAGTTCTCAATTGTTAAAAATGTATTGAATTACTCTGGATTACGTTTGTTTTCTACCCATAATTCATGGCAAATCAGCTTTGTAAAATGTGCTGACTTGCGATTCTACAAAATTAGCTACACCAGCTTATTCTAGTTTTTGTTTCCACGGTTTCCTGACCATATGAGGAAGACTACATTGACTGCTGTATATAGCATGGTGAAATAGGAGGTTTCCCAAAGTTTTGAGTGGCCTGCCATCATTATCTTGAGTGTGTGGAGCACCTCTTCTCATGCTACAACACCAGGGAGTTGACGTCTTTGGAGAAGTCCCATTCAGATGACGACAAGGCGCCATGGACACCCCTTAAACGGAGGGAACTGTGCTGCCTGCTTGCCTCTGGAGCACCTGGCCGTCTTCCTTGTTGACCACACACATCCTTCTTCTTTGCTCTGTATATGTTTGTGGTGGGTCGCGACCCAAAAAAGATACTGCAAATGGTGGGTCACGCATCCCCCCCGTCCTTAAATTACATCATTGAAAATGAATTATGTTTCCGATTTCCGATTTGGACATGTTATTTATACAACAGTTCAGTATTAATGGCTGCACAATTGCTGTGTGAAGTGATGGAGTATATTGAGCAATGCTTTGTCCAGTTTATTTATTTGGGTGATGAGCGAGGGATGTGGTATGTGATGTGTAAAAACCCCTGCAGCATCCTGACAGTGACACATGTCACGTCATGGTTCTGCTATTCAGCTGAAGATGTCGTTTTAGAACTGTTCTTATGATGTCTTTGGATCTTTAAAAAATGAACGAGCGCTGAGTGTTTTCCCTTCTGTTGCTTGCGGCCAACGAGGCTGATAGCAGAAGCATGGAGTGGGAGATGGTGGTCTACTGCCTGTGAGGGCACAGCGATACACTAAACGCACCAGTCCGAGCCCTCTGACCTTAATGGTGTATGACAAGCCGGTCCATATATTTAGAAGTGTGTGTGTGTATGTGTGTCTGTGTGTGTGTGTGACTGGTCAATAAAAAAAATACACAAACAGAAACAGTTGTGCAGGAATCTGGAAGATAATGTACATAACTCCTGTATGGACAATAGAGGTTCCTGTATTAAAGGGCTTTTGTCAATGAAGTACTTTTTAAAGACAAACCTGGAAAGAGGAGATACCAAAGAAGTCTTAAAATTTTTAATCGCAGATATACAATACAACCACTTGGAGAAACAATGAAATTCAAGAAGCAGCACAGCTTTCTGCTGTTGTGCATCAAAGCAGGTCTTCATGTCTCTTCTAGTTGATTTAAGTCTAGGAAGGGTTGTGAAGGGACTGGATTCCCTAGCACACACTCCCATAGTGCTCCACTCTGTAAACAAGACAGACGAGTCTCTCTCGTCTTCATAAAGCCATGCTTATGGCCTAGTTCCAACTTCTTCTGTCACAGGTATGGGAGTGTTTGGGCTCTGTGTTTTGTGGGGATTGTGTTGGTTCTCCTTCAGGGCTTTTCCAGAACACATGCAGCATGCACGTGCTCATGTGCAAAGAACATAACGCTGCTTTCTTCCAAATCGCTTCATGTTGAGGTTAGGGACCTCTGCCTTGCGAACACACGTGACCACCTTTCTGAAGTATCCTACTCAGTCGCGCCACTCAGAAGGCAGCTACTCGGCAGCGCAAGTGAAGCTGAAGAGTGAGTTTCACAGATCTACATCTAACTCACTCACAAACAGACACGTAGACACACACACACAACGGACTATGGCCCGGGAGGCCACAGCTGAGTTTTATTAGCCTCTTGCCAACAAAACTAGTGCATCACTTAGGGCTACGTGTTCTATATTTCAAATGAACACTCACCTGAGAGGAACTCAGTGTAGGCTGCCCTGAAGTTTGCTAGGCATGAGGAGGGGTGAGATGACAGTGGAGGGGGCAAGGGAGGAAGGACGTGGGGTGGGTAAAGAGTGAGGATGAAGGGGCTGAAGGGGACATACAGCTGTGAATAAACGTAGAGCCAATTACAAGAACTAATGAGCTAGTGATCTTGGAAAATATGTCCTGTCTAAATCCTGTTATAACAAGATTACTTAAATTATGGAATCTCTGTTTTTTTTTAAATCATGTTTACTGGCTTTGTTCACATTAGGCAAAAGCAATGTGAAATGGTGGATCAGTGAGATGTGTAGCACATCATATAGGCTGTCCTCTCTGATCCCTCTCTTGACAGATCTTCCATATGACCTATGACCTGGCCAGTGCAGTGATGCGTATCTTCAACCTGATTGGTATGATGCTGCTGCTGTGTCACTGGGATGGCTGTCTGCAGTTCCTGGTTCCGATGCTGCAGGACTTCCCACAGGACTGCTGGGTCTCCCTCAACAAGATGGTGGTAATTGCAGTTTAATACAGACTAAATCCCACTGAGGAACAATTCTGTACTAAGAAGGCATTTTGATCTCGCAGCAGGCTTACAGGATATAACAAATGAACTCTAGAACCGCTCTTATAACACAGTTCTTCATATTTTAGTAATAGTTTGTGGAGTAGTTCCATATTCTGGTGCTGGGAAAGGAACAGAATACTGAGGCACATGCGTCATTGTTGCTGGCAGAGTGAATTGTCTTCACAGTGACAAAAACCCCACAGAAGGACTAACAGGCCTTTCCTTAATTACATTGTGCTTAGAACACAACAGCCATCCTGGCCCTAATGCAAACAAGCAGTTAGTATAGTAGTACTCAAAGTTTCAATGTTTTATTAGTCACATACATATCAAAGCAGATGTTGCTGTGGATGTAGTGAAATAATTGTGCCTTCCAGGCAGGTTCATCACAGATCCAGATGATTTGAACTTTTTAATTATGGTGTTAATGGTGGAGATTAATGGTGGAGGTTATTTACATGTGGCTGTTTTTTTTTACAGTTTTCTTTTGATGTTCAAAATGTGTATTTTGTCTTATTCAATGTGCATGTTCTTTGACCTTCGCCAAGTAGATAGATTAATTATGGAATGTGTGTTACCTCGTATTTATACCACAGTGAAACAGGTATAAATATTAGGCTGCCTGTAATTTCGAAAATCATTTTTTGAGAAGAATAACATTTTTTTTATTTAGTATTTGTTTTATCTTTAAACAAATTTACCGCAATGAAAGGTTCGATTCATCTTATGTTTTGAATGTAAGATTAAGCTAATTTTTTTCATGGCCTTTTTCGCTCAACTTCACCAAGGATGCTGATAATTCTGGAGGCGTATGTGTGTGTCTGTGTGTGTACATTGAGTGAGAATGTTTGTGTGAGGCGAGATGTTTGTGTCCATGGAGAGTGTGTGTGGCTGAATGTGTGCTTGGTGAGGTAGATGAGCTGGAGTGTGAATTTGTGTATGAGTGTGTTCATTTTCCAAAAGGCTGTAAGGTGCATAGCAGGGTACTTGGAAGTAATGCAGTTGGGTTAACAATGTGATGGCCTTGGGCATGAAGCTGTTATTTCGTCTTTTTGTCTTGGTAACAATGCTTCTGAACCATCTCTGCTAGGTTGCAACAGAGGGAGCAGTCCATGGCTCGGGTGGCTACAATTCACCATGATTCTTCTGGCCTTATTGTGGTAAAACATGTCCTGGAGGGAATATTGTGTGCCCCCAACAGTGCCCCTTGAGCGAACCTTGTGACTCTTTGTGGGGATGGATCTGAGGTTGAAAATATGTAATTGCGCCTTCTTAACCATGGTTGGAACATTTCACGTCACCTGTCATATACACAGCGAGGAACTACAAGCTTTCAAACCTCGGCACAGCAACAAGGTGCTCTCTTCCATGAGTCCACAACAAGCTGTTAACAGAAAGGAAATTTGTAGAAATAGAATCATATCTTTCCGCAATATGTTTGTCTTTACCCCTTCTCTCTCTTCATCCTTATCTCTCTCTCTTTTCAGATATAAGTGCAAGCGATTTATAAGCTCTCACAAGCTTCAGTGTAGCCATTACTCTATAGCTGAGCGCTCCTAGACAAATGGGATGTGGAAACAGGGTGAAGCCTAGCATTAATGTGGATCAACACAGTCACACAACCCAGAGTGTAAGCACACTCTGCCATTGTAGTTGCTTCCCAGCTATTTGTTGTGCAACGATTTGTTTTCACCCATTCACCTTTTGGAGGAATTGCTTGTTAGTCATCGAACTTATAAGCAATGCAGCACATTACTCCAGTATGTTCAGTGTCATCACCTTGAGGGGCTCCTGTTCTGTTCTGTTAATGCTAATGGCATTGTTGTTAGTGGTAATGACAAGGCAGTGAAGGTTCTGATGACCTGGGTGGGATGGATATACTTTCTACTACAGCACCAGGCATAATGGGATCCCAGTCAGTTACACTGCCTTCCTCTGCTTCTTCTGCTCCAGTTGAAACCACTCCATCAGCCCCAGAGGAGGATGAAGGAAAGACAAGAGGCTCAATAGCACATATATTTACTGGCATTCAAACACAGAAAAATGCTTAAATTGCTACATTGGCCATGATGATGCTTTGTTTGAAGTGAGCATTGGACTGAAACATGCCTCTAACCAAGAGTGGGTTCCATGGCTCTAGGAGCCCATGCCAGGACTTAAACATTCCAGATAGGAAACACTGTATGATAGGACGGACTGCTGTGTTTGTAGAATTGGGGCACCGAACTTCCCTGTTGGGAACAGCTGACTTCATGCACTTCATCACATTTTGCACATTTAACAAAATTATGCACTTTTTGTCATAAGGCTAAGAGAAAATTTTCACCGCAATCTTCTGAAACGCTTCAATCTGCCGAGGCGCAGAAAGAATTTGTTTTGTTGTATAGCTCATCAATGCTGTTATTTGACATTGTGCAATAAGGACTGAGAGAAATAATTGCCTAAATAAAGATACTTTCCTGTTATTGTTCTATATACATGTTTCCATTAGACTGGCAGATATTTTGGCAGTTCTAATTTCCTGCATTTCTATACATTCCTCTACCATTTGCTATTTGGAGGCCCAGAACGTTGGGGGTGGGGGGGAACATGCTGTCCATACCCATTCGGTAATCCGAGTCTGTATGTTGATGCGAGGGAGAACTACAAAAGCTATGGGTCCCAGGTTGCTGTTACCAGATGGTTACAAGGACTCCACAGTCAAGGGTGTAGTACAAAATTCTGGGCCCTGTACATAGGCGGTCTCTGAGGGCCCCTCCCCTCTTTATTCAAGATTCAAACATTTTCGTGGGCCCCTCTACACTTTAGGGCCCTATATATTTAGTACCCCTTTTCCCCCCGGTCCGACGCCAGTGTCCACAGTAGAGACCAGTTGGATGATGAAGGGTGGCTCTCTTTCTCCCACATCTGCCTTCAGACTGACCTGGGCTGTGCCTGCCTGCTTGGGTGGACTGTTCCAGCATTATGTTCTTGAACCCCGCCCAGGATACATTGATGCTAGCACAGACTTTGCTTCATTGTATTTCACTGTCTTTGACACCCTCCCTTCTTTCCTTGCCTCCTTGTTTAGTACACCCCTTCCTTTACCATCACATAAAATTACTAAAATAAGAATCAAGTACACCATAACAACTGCAAATGATCAGAAAATCATTAGAGACTAACTTGGGAGGGTCCAGCCTCCCATAAAGATGTAAGGCCAACTGTCAACACGCTAAACTGAACATGAATCTTGAAAAAGGACAATGATCCAAAACACACAAGCAAAGCTACAGCAAAAAAAGTGGAGGTTTATGGAATAGCTGTATCAAAGCCCAGCCCTTCTTCTTCGTCCTATCAAAAAAGGACTTGAAGCGGCCATACATGCCAAAATAGACCACAGTTGAAGTAGAACTGTAAAGAAATGGGCAAAAAATTCTCCCAGTTGACATAAGAGACTATTAGATATACAAGAAACGGCTACATATACATATACAAGAAATAGCTACATATACAACTGTATTATCTTTCATTGACATTTTTAAATTAGGTTTTCTTTATCTGTCAATAGTGTTGAAGTGAAGATTACATTTCCATTTCAAGTATGT
Organism: Esox masquinongy; assembly: GCA_016801175.1. Taxonomy (NCBI): domain Eukaryota; kingdom Metazoa; phylum Chordata; class Actinopteri; order Esociformes; family Esocidae; genus Esox; species Esox masquinongy. The sequence goes on from JACXGI010007774.1 coordinate 20,253, forward strand.
AAAAAAAAAAAAAAAAAATAGAAAAAAAAAACTTTCCAGAGGTGTACTAAGTATTTCATATAACTGTAATTCAAAACACAGTAGCCCACGTTTGGTTTCCTATAAATCCATGTTTCCTATCCCTTAGCCCTAAACTTAACCTTTACCTGAATAACCTAACCTTTAAAATTTAAGCCGGCAATCGTGTTGTTCCAAGAAGGGACCGATTTGTAAGGTGGTACTGTCTTTCTGGGGTATCTTGTACCCACATTTACGCATAGACTTGGATCACACACACGCACACGTTTGCTTTTCTATACTTGCGTGGAAATCCTAACTTATGCTAAATATAACTTCAATGACCAAACCGTTATGCTGAATTGTCAAGTTTCATTGTCTTTCAGGGGTCTCCTGATTACCACATGTAGAGTAAATCTATAGTTACTCACACCAGCCATCAGACTGTTGAAAACTTGACTTGTTGGACCTCCTACACTGATTCAACTGGGCAACCTTACAACAGATACACATATGCACACAGTCAGAGGAAATATAAATATGTACCTATTACAATTACAAGTGCTAATACTTCGTCCAATTTCTTTATCAAGCATTGCAGACCAGTTGCTTGCATGTAAGCATTGTTGAGTAGTTTGCCTTGTGTATCTTACACATATGACCATTAAAACCTGAAATACACATACACACAAACACTGCCTAGCCACACCTCTTGGTGCTGTTCAATTCCCCTGAGTTAGAACTTTCTCTCTCGGTACTCCGTGCCAGTTTCCCTGAGAACGGTGGTCTCTGGCGATAGGGCAGAGGCAGGATGGCGCAGGCTGGCATCCCACTGCAATCAAGGTCAGGTTCTCTCCAGAGGCAGGTGGCTTCAAATGAGAGACGCAGCGTTAAATGATCTATCTCCCTGCCTGTGGAGACTGGTTCACTTTGAGTGCCTGCCTGCCTACTGCATCCCTGCACTGTATCCTCCATGCTGCTCAGAAAAATGAAAGGAACATGCTCACACCTCAAAGCTCCACTGGATAAAGTCATTGAGCCAGAGCATGTGCGTGAGAGACTTTCTGCTGACTGACTTTAGGCCTTTTAGATGAGGTATCTCCATCAAACAGCCGGTCAACATGTTGAATAATGAAGAAGTCTTTGGGACTGTGGTAAAAAACACCACTAGCAGAATAACATTTGTCAACCGCTTAAATACATTTCCAGAATGTCTGTTTATTTTCTTGGCTTTACAGTGGCTCTCAAAGATATTTGCCCCCCTTGGATCCAGATTCTATCCCAAGTCTCTTTAGCAGGTTTTCTTCCAGAATGTCTCACTACTTTGCTGCATCCATTTTGCCCTTTATCTTCACAAGCTGTTCCAGGCCCTGACCTGGAGAAGGATCCCCAAAATCAAGCATGATGCTGCTGCCACCATGCTTCCTGGTTGGGATGGTGAATCATTACACTTAGTGTTGTGGCAAAAGAGCTTCATTTTGGTGTCATCAGACTACAGAATCTTCTTCCACTTGTTCTCAGAGTCTCCCACATGCCTTTTAACAAACACTACCTGATAATGAACTCTTCTAATGCCTTGGAAATGTATCCGACCCGGATATGCTTTAAAGTTTCCTTCGTTTTCATGATGTTGTTTTTGTTAGGAAATATACTAACTAACTGTGGGACCTCCAAGAGACACTTGTGTTTAAACTGAAATCATGAGACACCTTGATTGCAATTCAAGTAATTACATGACTTCTAAAGACATTTGGTTGCAGTACAGCTTATTCAAGTGTGTTGGGGGTGATGCAATCAATTCTTTTCTATTTGTAATTAATTTAGAACAATTTGCAGATGTAATTTTTCACTTTGGTGTTATGTGAGGGCATGATGGGTAGTCAATATAGAGAAATATCAATGCAATTGTCTAATGTTTTTTTGTTGCAAATTGTGAACATGCAGGGATAATTAACTACAGTAGAATTGGATCTTGACGGTACCAATGAAATAATTCTATGCGCAATCCTCTTTTTCCATGTAATGATATTTAATTTTTTGGGTATACAATTGTTTGGTGTGTTATATATAAAAGTAGAGTTATTTCCAATAGTTCTGCATCTTTTAATAGGGTCACAGTTTTGTGTCTCTTGAAACTTGTTTGGAAAATATTCAACCCTGTACAGAAAAACTTAATAAAATGCCATACCTGGCCCTTGTTGCTAAAAGCCTAGATTTACATTTCCAGGAAGCTGATGGAAAAGTTATTTGTTAATTAGGGCCAGGTTAGTCTTGTGATGCCACACCTCCAATCTCATCTGGCCTCCTTGGAGGTCTGGAAATTTACTTCTTAAAGAAAGTTTTTAACATCTAATAGAAATCTTGCCACTGAGACTCAGCGGCAAGATTTCTACTGGATGTTAGTTTTCAAGAAATCTCCACTCACAGGCTTGTTGAAAGCAGGCATAGCGTAGTTTCACTATTTCTTCGAACTGGATATAATACTTTTCCTGAAAGTTTTTAGTTCCTACCTAGGTTGCAACATATCCAAAAAGAAGCAAAGATGGAGGAAAATTTGAATTCTGTTTTGGAAGAACTGTGCTCTATTCATAACAACAAGTCAATAAAGACATTACAACTTCTCTGCTTAAATGCTGTTCTGAAAAAAAGAGATGTTTTGGCTTGCCTTTCAACTGGCTGTGGGAAAAGTTTAATTTATCAATCATGGACGACAGTCTGTGATTTATTGAAATAAAAAATGGACAGGTCAATAATACTAGTGGTTTCACCTCTGATTTCAATAATCGAAGATCAGATTTGTCTTCTGAATGCAAAAGCAATTGCAGCAGCATACGGAGTTCAAAACGAGATGGAGGTTGAGAAAATTTGTTACTTGAAAATCTTTTGGTATATTTTGGTGTTGAGACTGCCACGCTACCTCTTTTTATTCAGAGTTCTGAATGAGCTTTTTCCCTCACAAAACCCTTAATTCTTTCTACCTCATCCACACTTCTTTTATATTTTAGCTGAAGATTGCGAAAGGAGCCACATACTGCTTTAGAAAACTCATCATTCAGCATTACCGGTCCTATCATTCTCATGAGCACCTGTATAAGCCCCTTCCAAGAAATGCATTTGATTGGGTTATCCTGTTTTTGAGACGATACTGAAAAAAACATGTTTTCTTTATTCCCCAGGCCTAGTGACAATTAAGGCCTGGTTTAAGAGGCTAAGGCCAGGTACTTTAATCCCATTTACCTTATCCTGCATCAGAGTGTACGGTTCTTAGATCAATGGAATTATAATAAATCACAGATCATCTTACTATCCATCTGTAGTTCTTGAACTAAGAACTAATCCGAATCCCATGCCATGGTTCATCCTTCTCCAGTGTGCAGCCAACGGAAATACAATTACTCATGTGAATGACATGCTACACACATAATACCCAAACACATGTTGTGCAGTCATGTTAATACGCACTTCTAAACACTGGACACACACCCACACACACACACACACACACATTTGCTCCACGTAAATAGACACACTCACACTCACAGGAATACCCGTTTCAATTGCTAATATAGATGTTCTGAATTTATTCAATTACTGAATTAATCAGAGTGTCATGTTGTCATGTCAGAACACATTCAGTGTAATTGACGGGGTGTCTGTTAGATGTTGGATCACTATCTCATTACCAGTGAACCCCTGTAGCATCAGACAGGTAAAAAAAAAACAAGGTCCCGTAACACGTAAACATCAGCAGCATCTCGGTTCTTCAACTATGCCTACCCCCAGGCCTTAGGGTTGGCAATACCATTGCCTTTTACTTTGTCCTCACTTTTATGCCACTATCAGCAAGCCACTCACGGGTTAAATGTGAGCTTTGATGCATCACACAGCAGACATGTAGCAAAAATGACAATAAGCCAACCTCCATGCATGCACTTACAAACACACTGCTACCCTCTTCTGCCACGCACCTCTTCTTGGAACAGATGTACGTTTATTTCTGATTATGCCAGAGCCCTCTTCTCTGGATATGGATTATGTACAAAACATTTAAATACTACAAAAATGGAACAAAAATGTTCCTCAAACTTCACAAAATGATTGTATAAGTCTTGAGGATATTTTGCCAAGGTCCCCAGAAGGATTTGTCTAGTTTATTGTTTGTCCCAAGGATGTCCAGCTGCAGGTGTTTTAAATGTTACGGATGGAGAGTATCTCATGGTCCCCTGAAGGTTTTATCTAGTACCTAGTTGGTCCTGGGGAGGACCCTGAGGATGTTAGTGGGTCATTTAAGGGGATGTTGTGTCATGGTCCCCTAAAGGTTTTTATTTTGTCCCTGGCTTGTTTCTAATAAACAAAAACAACAATTTATCTTGCCCTGCTTTTGCTATATTAGGGACACCCACGCAAACAATGCTTTTAACAAAACTTTTTCTCAATGTTCTTATGGTACAGTGGAAAAGTCTTGAAAGTCAAACCAAATACCTCCATTTGGGCTATAAGTGTTTATTTACAAAGTTAAAACAGGAAGGTTACAACGTTCTGGTAAGTTACCAAGAACAGTGTAATTTTGGCTTTCAAATACACACTAATTTGCAATTATGTGAGTAGCTTACGGTTAAACCTCCACACTCAGTCGACCCAATGTCTCAGTGTCTTAAGGAGAAAGTAAGCGCGCCGGGATCTGAGATTATAATGTCATGGTACTTTGCATTGTAGGAGTAGGGGATTCATTTGGCATTAAGCAGAAAGTATACTATCTATATTTGGTCAATAAATATCAATTTAAGTGATTGGGGTAGAGAGGATCTGTCCTATTACAATCAGATAGCCACCGTTCCTTTTGGCAATAGTGGTTTTGTGCTGAAAGGGAACTTGTTTCTGTGTCAGAATAGCAAAATCTCTTGCTCTGGAACAGAAGGTAAAATTTATATACTTGTCCCACCTATATACATCTAAGCCTGGTATGAAAGTTATTCTTTAAATTGTTTTTTGTCTACAAAAAAAATTGTATTAGAGGACAGATACTTCAAATGGTCTAGAAACCTTTTTGGCTGATTGAGACCCTTTGTGTTCCAAGAAGCGAAAAGAAGCCTTGCCTTCTCCTCTGTAGTGGTTAAAGAATTGTGTATAGCATGTTTTCCAATAGAAATGTGTAGTAAAGAGCTGCATGAGCAATCTCCCCGCTTGAGCAGTATCTCCCACCTTCCCCTTGCAGCCCTTAGTAGATTATGAAACAGAGCTCAGTGACGTGCATAGCAATGAAAGGTGTAGCGATTGATCTTAAGTGACGGCTGTACACTAGACTGGATAATTTGTGACCCATGATTGTCAAGCATTTGCATCTTTGACTTGGCAGAGAATGTTGTGTCATAGCCTGCCTCAATAGAGCGGTTGTGTGTATGGCACATTATCCCTGAGAGTCAATGCTGTGTAAGCTCCATCCACATGTCACTGATTGCCATTGTAATAAGTACGTTTTAGTGGAAAGTGTATAGCACCCCCAGGAAATTCCTAAATGTTAGATCAGTATTACATTTACCACTAGTCCAGTGTTCATATGGGTCAACACTTTTAAGTGTTTAATTAACATACTGTTAAGTGTAAATATTGTTTACTAATTACCACAAGTATGTTGCCTTTTGAGCTGATTATAGAATTATAAAAGATGGTGGATTGTTAATGAAAATAGTTCACTCCTGTACCATTGTCTGTTTTAGTGGGTTTTCCCTGACATGGGTACACAACAAAATCTGCTCATGCGAGAGAGGTAACAGCTGGCTCTGGTCTATTATTGTCCCCTACTTGCTCGAACCACCCACACTGCCCCACTGAGAAAAGAATGGCCAGTGGATGTCTCACTCTGGGCACCCACTCTAAATTGTTTGGGCTCCAGGAAACTAATGTTTCCTAGAGCCCAAAACATCAAGAAATTTAAGTCCACAGATCTGATTGGCTGACAGGATGGTCTAGAACCCACCTCTTCACCCAGGTGTACTGTAATTGCTCTACTCAAATCAGCATTGGGACATCATGCAGTTGGCAAAAACGTTCCAACCCAAACAGACTTGAATTCTAGTTTTTTGTATTTTTTTATTATTATTATTTTTTAAACATCTGAGAATCTTTTTTAATCAACAAATCAGTGCATTACCTGTTTAAAATTCCTTATAGAAACTATTATTCACATCTACCCACTTACCCACGTTGGAACCAGAACCCTTAGATTACTTATAAAATGTATCTAGTGCCTCTGATCCTGTTTAGCAAGTGAAATAGCTGTGCTGTCGTAATGTCCATGGATTCAGCAGGCACAATCCCGCTTTAACATCAAAAAGGAGACAAATACTTTTTACGGCACTGGTTTTAATAAAGCCCTGGTTATTAACACTTAAGTTTATTTTACACCAATGAGTGCTAATTTAACTGTGGAATATTAACACCGGAATCAACACTAGATTTCCGTTTTATTCGGGTTAACTTTATTGTTTGTGGATTTGGCTATCTGCCCCACTAGTGGCACTATGTGACACTACCAAATCAACACTAGGTAAAACTGGCCATTTGCTGTATATATCATATTGGTGTGAGAATCAGAGCATGTACAGAATAGAGACTTGCTGGGCCAGTTGACTCTTCGATGTTTCCCCGTTTGATCACAGCTGAGCTGTGCTCCCATACCTGTAGGGATGGGCTGCTCTGCCGGTCTCCATTACTGTCAGCTCCCTGTCTGTATGGAAGCAATTTGGGTGAGGTGCCTCACACTCACACTACCACACACACACACACACACATATAGACACACACGCACACAGACACAAACTCACATAGACACACACAAACTCACACAAAAACACACTCACTGGCATGCACACACACACACATACACACAATTCACAAACTCACACCACAGCATGGTGGAATAAATATAGTCACCTGAAAAACGTTTGCATAAAAGACAGTTTAACATAACACACATTTTATGACATGTGGAATACAATTATATATTGTGTGGAATAAGTTGCATTGACAATGCAAATAATAAAAAGGTAGTCAACCAAGTTACAAATGCCTGTAGGCTTACAGCAAGTAAATAAACACAAGCTTGCCTCAGATTCCACAAATAAAGGGTCATTCTGCAATATCAGGAATTGAATCCCATTCACAAACCGAAGTGCAGACCGAAGAGTCACCTGGATTTAGAGAGATCCTGTAGGGTGGAATGGTCTAAGATCACCTCCTGTATGTTCTCTCAAAAAAGGAAAATATAGGAAAAGGCCCATTGGGAACATTGGACATTTAGATACGGTCCAGGGAGCATGCTCAGCCTGTCTATGACAACTAAGACAAATTCCAGAGGTGATCTGAGTTTGGTTTGTTTGATGTCCAGTTCGGTTCCTTGGCCCTTTTTTGGTGCAGTTTGAACACAAAGCTTTAAAGGTTTGCTTATCAGCTGTAAATTTACTGCAAGGCCAGATTTTGAATCTTGCTTGAAAGACTAGTCCAGAGGTCCCACTGAGGACATTGCAATAAGATAGCACTGTCCAGGTGTGAGGGGTCAGTAATCCAATATGGTTGCCTTGCCTCATTGTGCTCCAGCAAATCCAGTCAATGACATATATCTCGTCATCAACTGTCCCAAGTCTGCTGGGAGCCACTGCAATAAAGCAGGGCCTTACTTATGAATTGAATAAGAGGTTTATCATTATTACTACACCAACCATTAGGTTACTGCCAAACCTTTTTTCTTGCCTCAGCTCTTTCATTTGGTTCTCCAAATCCAAGTGGCTACATCCCTAGGTTTTTGAAAACTGTTCTGTTTGCATGGTGTATACGGCCATGTGCATTTACCCAGGGTACAATATATCATGCACCTCCGGGAAACGGGGTGGATATAAGCGCAAAGCACGCGTTTAATGTACAAAGCTCAGAATCCAAACATAACAGTGACAGGTCAAAAACATGGGTAGGCAGTCAGCAAAGCAAAAGGACAAAAGGGCTAGGCAAAAGGGCTAGGCACAAGCGAGGTCAGAAGGTAGAAGGTTTAAATCTGAAATACAAAGTAGGCAATCACAAGGTGACCGTACCGAATCGAATGGCTAAGGAGAGGTAGTCGAGGTTACAAAAATAGAGTCAAAACCAGAAAGGCTAAATACAAGATTGGCTTAAGAATGCTCAATAAGTGCACTAGACAACAACACTGCATCTGCACAACCACAAACACAAATGAACCAAATAAAGCACAGGTGCGCATCAAAACTCGGGAAGGGGGATGTGGTTGAGGCTGTGTTTGCAAGGAGGTCATGACACAATGACTGAATGATGGAAAAAGATCTTAGTTCCTTTATAAACACAATAATGGGAATGCATTGCATTCAATGCACAGACTTTAGACAAAAATCATTTACAGGTGAATTGGCAAAAGAGCTGCCAATACTTATTCATGCATAGTAACTGTAGGTCATATATGCTAAATTAGTCAAAAGTAAGTTAATGTCATGTAGAGTGAATAAAAAGTAAACAAAGTTGTGTTGCTTTCTACACTCCAGAATTCACTTTAAAGAAGACTGAAGTCTGGTATTTTAAAGAGGACTATAGTGTTAAAACAAACCTTGAGACTTTCAGAAGGGGAAAAATCAAGAGTGACCCATTCACAGCCACAGTCCTGTGTTTATATGGAGTGGAGTAGTGTGTGTGTGTGTGTGTGTGTGTGTGTGTGAATGAGTGTGTTTATTTTTGTCTCCAAGGTCGGTGATGGGTGGGGGGATAGAGAGACATGCAGCTCTACCTCTGTTTCAAGCCAAAGGCATTTGGACCAGAACTGGGTCTGCTGACCGTAGTTAAAGGAGAGAGTAAGGGCCATATGAGGACACACGTGTACGCCTTCATCTCCCCAATGGCTCTTTATTGGCAGTGAGTGGCCCCCAAGATCTCATCTCATCTCTGTGCAATACCAAACAGAAGCTATCTGCCCCATTTTCATGATTCCCTTCTATCCACATCCCTCTGTCAAATTTTAGAACAATCTGATAGCGTCTCCCTCACGATTCCCTTTGCTTTCACCCCAAACCTTCTCCTGACTAAAGCACTTTGAATTGAATGCAAATGGAGTCCAATGAAATTCTTAACAGATACGATCGGATCCAGAAAGAATCAATCAGTGATAGAGGACACAGGTCTGTTTGGTTCTGCTCTGTGTAGCCAGGACAGTGTAACTCTGAACCAGCATCACTGGGAGGTGAGCATGTAGGAACCTGGCTTAAGATGAGTAAATGTGTGGCCAGGCGATGTTTCTCAGTTGGGGTTGCTTTCTAGGGCTGAGGAAAGAGTGTTTATTATGGCTGTAACACGACTAGTTTTACTTTGTACACAAATCAAAGACAGAGTGGAGGAAGCAAACGTATTCGATCCTCATTAGAGCCCAGGCAGAATGAGCCTTCCATGCCTGAGCCAACCGTGCTGAGGTGATTAGGCCTTTAACAAGCAGCTAGTTAACACAGTGGAGACCAACTCTTCACCTACTACGGAGGAGTGATCGCAGCTTTCTTTTAGGAACCATGTCTCATTTCCTCCCTCCGTTGTCTTCCTTCTGTCTCTTTGAAGGCTTGCATTTAATACTCACAGGCCAGAATCCTCGTCATGTTATTTTTGCGCAGTGACATTGAAAATGCAGTGCAGTGTTATTGTTACTCCAATGTCCTCTTTGGTAATCGAAACCCTGCTCTCTTTCCCAACAGAACGACTCGTGGAGCGAGCTGTACTCCTTTGCCCTGTTCAAGGCCATGAGTCACATGCTATGTATCGGTTACGGGCGTCAGGCCCCGGAGAGCATGTCCGATATCTGGCTGACCATGCTCAGTATGATCGTCGGTGCCACCTGCTATGCCATGTTCATCGGCCACGCCACCGCCCTCATCCAGTCCCTGGACTCTTCACGGCGTCAGTATCAGGAGAAGGTAGGTTCACCATCCAACTCACCGAAAGACCACAGACGAGGTCCACGTCATGTGAGCGGGCCAAACTCTGGGGCTGTACACATCAGTGAACTAATTATTACCACCTGGCGTTACACTGGCCTGGTGACATAGTCTTGTTTGAGCATGTGGTCAATATCTCTTAGATGGAGTGAACTGCTCTGTAACGTCATGGAGTCTCCACTGGTTTCTTGGGTACTAGGTCTACTGGCTGTGTGTTTTTCAGTCCCTTGGCATCATGTCCCCACGGTCTTTGGTAACTGGTCAGGCTTTCTTGTCTAATTGTGCCGTCTGGCTAATGTTGAGAACAAAGGAGAAAAGTGCGTCCAACTCGGCTTCTGTCATCCATTGTTTGGCTGCACTTCAAGACCTGGGACATAATTCTCTTCTGCCTCTTCTGTCTCTTGTTCCTGGCACTGTCAAACAGTCGTTTGGCTTATCATTGTAAAGAGATAAACATCTTGGTTTCTGGGTCACAAAATAAGGTATCAGAGAGTGACGAGGGGGAATTAGTTTATACAGCCTGTTGGTTTAAGCTATTGTGTGTTTGAAACAGAATTAATTTGCTTTGGAATTAATGGTTACATAAACCAAGTGTCCCATCAGATAACGATACCATGAGACTGGGAGGGACAAAAATTCACAGAAATCGGTTTCACACAAGCAATGTTACATTGTCCCTATCTACTGTTACCTCATATAGGGCAAATATTTCACCTGCAGTGGATAATGAATAAACCTTTCAGTATAGATTGACTGACAATTTTCTGGTAGGATGAGCGCAAGAGAGCAGTGGTTTGTAGTGCAGGTTGTCACGATATGTGCATGATGTCTTTAGGATAGTGGTGGGCCTGTCATTTCCTGCATTACATAATTATTATGTGTTTTAGCAGGGCCACACTATCACATTTGAGGCCCAGGGCACTAAGCATGGGCATAAACAAAAATCACACAACAAGTTTTTTTTTTGTTGAGATTTTGAGCCAAGCACTCTGAGGGACTTCCTGGCAGTGGTCGGTATGCTGTAAGAAGCCTTAGGCCGTTTCGCCCCCTGGAAGCACCTTATATCCTAAACGTTTTCTGCATTTTGCATTGATAAAACTTCACCCATCAGTTTTTCTTGACATTTTCTTTTTTCTTTGTACATGGCAGAAAAACAAATACAAAACAACCAACAACCAAACCAACAAATGACAACTACACAAAGAATAAAAACTGTGATAAATTGAGTGAAAAGCAATACCGTTTTCTGCAACAATGACATGACAACAATGACAAGGACATCTGACATGCACCCAGTAAAACAAAAGAAGCCATATCACATTCACCCACAACCACATGTTCTAGCATCCAGTTACCCATGAACATTTGTTCTTATGAGTCTCCTACTCTGTCTGTTTCTATTGTTGTGGTCTATACTCATAGGTTATACAGCAATGTTAAATAGGTAATTGTATTTAGTTTAGACAACCGCCATTCATTGTTAAAATAGTCCAACATTTATTACCCACAAAAATGAATAAACTGACGCAAGTTACTGACAATTAACGTCCTTTTTGCCACACCCAAACCAAGCCATACCCAAACACCGGCCAGATATTTCGTGTCTAAAGAGTATTCTTCCTGGGTGACATTGCATTCTTTGCATATATACATTGATGGTGTTTCTGTTGGGTCAGAAAAATTGCTTGCAAAGTAAAATAAAAGTAACATAATTTAATTATCCAGATGGGTTCCAATAGATATAACTTTTAGTAGTTATTTTCTGTTTTTACTTTTCTGTTACCAACTAAAATAAAATACTCCTTAGTACAAAAAGTATGAGCCTGACACAAAAGATGGATTCCCACAACTCCCTAGTCAGGGACGGAGATAAAAAGTGACAACAAAAGAGATGCACAGGAAGAGCATGCAAAGCCACGAAGGCCCCGTCTCTTCCTGGAACGGTATTCTCTCTTATGCTCCACTTCCTCCATCATGTCTGAACTAACAATGTGACTGCCATGGTCCAGCTAAGGCAGCTCATCCCATCCAGATTTCCCTCAGGCCCATGATAGCTTTATATTAATCATCAACTACTGGGCCGCAGTGTCCTGTGATGCACACTGAAGCAGACGTCAGACAATGCATTGATAATGGCACAATGGGTCTGAACTCTCCTCCGATCCCCACGGGAGTGTTCCTTTGTACAGGGTAGTGTAAACGTAAGCTTCAGTGCGTGGTCATATTGACTCAGCTCAATGTAAACAGGAAGCTGTGACTTCTGTGTTGAGACGGATTTGTCATAATGCTTCTGGCACCCAACAAAACCTCTTTAACGTTTTCAGATGACTGTGTCACAAATAAGAGAAAGATGTCTTCATTCCATGCACGGCCCAGAGTTTTAGTCACAGGCTACTGATTTATCAGGATGCACACAGTGTGGTGTCTGGGCCTGCATTAGGCAGTCAGGGCATCTGTTTCTGATTAGACATTCTGCTGGTCATTACAGGAAGTACAAAGTCACTAAGGTACACACAAATTTCCTCATCATTTGTCTCACTTCTTATAACACATGCAGAAACACACACAGAGGATCACACATTAAGTACACACACACAAATCCAAAAATAAAATTTCATCAACAAAAGGATTCCAACATTGCAATCCTTCTTGAAAGACACTAAATGGTACTCATACATTGGTACTCATTTCATTTTCAGAGCATGTAAAGTAAGCTGACAAATATTCGCACTACCAACCTACTGTACATGTGTATCCCAAGCTGGGCTGTAATCCATGTAACAGTTGATTTGCCACTTTCTAGAACAGCACCTATAATAATAATTGTATAAGTCCTCCACAATGCAAGTGTGCAAGAGACTCTATTACATTTATCTCAGGGTGTAAAACACAAAATGGATCATGGTTTGTAGGGTACCAGAGTGCTAGTTTGTATTTTGTTGGTAGAACCAGTAACCTTCCCTTACAGTGCCTGTAAACTCCACATCAATCTTAAAAATGTTCACATTATATGTTAGTTCATTATCTTCTTAATCACACACCAAGATAGGAAACCTAACAACTGCTAGTTGCGATAGGAAAATTGAGATAATATTTTTGCTTTATTGCCTCTTCAGACAGTTCTGCCGATGAGATGGGCATGTACTTTATCTTCATTAATATGCATAACACTTCGATGTCTCACACAAAAAATCACACCTGGCAACTGTTTAAAAACATGTCACCACGGATGTTTCCAGTAGCAGTGCATCCATGTGCAGTGCAAAATGTGGCGCAACATTAAGTAGCCATTTTCTCAGATCAGAGCTGTACTAACAAGATGATTTTCATCCAGCTAATGTTGTGAGTGATTGATGATATAGGTAGCTACATTGGTAGCTAATGCAAGCTAACATTATAGCACTACCATAACTAGCTAGCACTTAAGGTAATACCACTACCTTAACTAGCTAGTATTTTGAGAATTCAGGGCACATTACAACTTAGTCAGCTGTGCAAAAAGAGTAAAGCAATATAATCTCAACTTGCTATGAGAGTAATAATAATAATAACTTTATTTGTATAGCACTTTTCAAGTACAATGACACATAGTGCTTTACACACAATACAAGTAAAAATACATTCAAACAATAATAATATATAAAAAAGAAATATATCATTTTAAAAAAGGTAAAGGAAGTAAAAAGAATAAACAGAATATAAAATCACAATGATAAAATATTAGTGAAAGCCATGTTATTAAATGAGTTTTTAGGTAAGATTTAAAAGAATGCACTGACGTAGCATCTCTGACATTCTGTGGTAGGCTGTTCCAGAGCCTAGGGGCCCATATAGCAAAGGCCCGGTTCCCTTTAGTTTTCAGTCTAGACTCTGGAACAGCCAGAAGTCCTTCTGCTGATCTGAGAGGCCTAACCGTGCAGTATGGGTTTAGCATGTCACTAATATAAACAGGTGCCAAACCATGAGTAGTACAACCTAGTTACATGTACAATCAGGCTCTGCTGACCGGCGAATCCTGTTACTGATGAAGTTGGATGGAGAGACACTGGAGCTCAAACAGCTAGGGTCAGTATGGCTATTCTAATGGCTACCTGGTGGAAATTTTGTCTGAAAGACTTTGGAAGAGTGATTCCAAATGACAGCGACGATAGAGCAGACCAGTAAAACCAGAGTCTGTCAGAGCATGTAAGAGCGCGGCCCAAACCCCACCGCACCCAGCGCCGTTGGGTGACACATGTCATTCAGTCTCCCTCCTTTTCACCAAGCGATACTCCTGCCTCCCCCTGCCGATTCAGGAGGCGCGTGACTACCGCCTGCTCAATGAAGAAATCTTGGAGGATTGGACCACAGGGAATGAACTGGCCTCCCGCCAATGACAAGAGATGAAGGTTGAAAAGCCACTGGGAGGAAGGGACCTTGATGAGTGCCATGGACATCACAGAGGAGTCACACAGCCCCTCGTCCAGAGACACAATGGCGTCTCCCAGTCTGTAGAATGACTCGGCTGGGCTCGGCCTCCCTCGACCTCACAAAGGGGCACTGGCAGGTGCCTCTCGCTCCGTCAATGAGTGAGAAAAAAGCCTTCAACACCCCCAGTCCCGGCCCTTCAGTCCTTCAGACACCATAGGGCCCTGCCGCCTTGCAGCTGCTAAGGCCCCATCAATGAACACTCCCTGGACGACGTCGTAGGGAGCAAGGCGGAGCATATAGAGCACCTTCAACAAGCAGGCCTCACCCTAAGAAGGCATGCTACTTCCTTCTGGGGGAAATTGCCTTTGAATTGAACTGTGGCTATAACGGGGGGGGGGGTTAAACGCCACCAAGAGAAAACCATAGACAAGCTGAGTCAAAAGGTGTGTGGTGTTTCTGTTCTGTTTATAGACAGTGACTATTAGAACTGCTCTTGACCACCTTGGTGAGAGTCTGAAGACAGAATGTGTGTTACCTTCCAATGCACATTTATGATAATTGCCACTTTTGGGGCTATTACTATACCTGTTAAAGTACTGACAATTTAAAGAGTATTTTTAAGAGGATTGCAACATTTTCTTAACAACACATGTCCTAAAATGTCCTATTAGTCAACTTTTCTGATTTACTGTAACCACAGTTATATAGATAAGTTAGAGAAAACTACAGAATCTGCTGTGTGGATTCTGTAGTTTTCTCATATACAGTGGATATAAAAAGTCTACACACCCCTGTTAAAATGCCAGGTTTTTGTGGTGTAAAAGTATGCATAAGTGTGCTCACCCTCTTATAACTGGGGATGTGGCAGTGTTCAGAATTAACCAATCACATTCAAACTCATGTTAAATAGAAGTCATTACACACCTGCCATCATTTAAAGTGACTCTGATTAATCACAAATAAAGTTCAGCTGTTCTAGTAGGATTTTCCTGACATTTTCTTAATTGCATCTCAGAGCATGGAACACAGTGAAGACAGTCTTCATCAAGTGAAGAAAATATGGCACAACAGAGACATTACCTAGAACTGGACGTCCCTCCAAAATTGATGAAAAGGCGAGAAGAAAACTGGTCAGGGAGGCTTCCAAGAGGCCTACAGCAACATTATAGAAACTGTAGGAATTTCTGGCAAGTACTGGCTGTGTGCTACATGTGACAACAATCTCCCGTATTCTTCATATGAATGGGCTATGGGGTAGGGTGGCAAGACGGAAGCCTTTTCTTACAAAGAAAAACATCCAAGCCCGGCTGAAGTTTGCAAAAACCAACATCAAGTCCCCCAAAAGCATGTGGGAAAATGTGTTATGGTCTGATGA
>JACXGI010007775.1:0-35973 GCA_016801175.1 Esox masquinongy
GGCGGCGGCTCCCGGGCAGGAGAGGGCACCGCGGGCTCAGGCGGCGGCTCCCGGGCAGGAGAGGGCGCCGTGGGCTCAGGCGGCGGCTCTTGGGCAGGAGAGGGCGCCGCGGGTCGAGGCGGCGGCGGCCAGTCCTCGGCAGGCACGGGTGGCATCGGCCAGTCCTCGGCGGGCACGGGTGGCATCGGCCAGTCCTCGGCGGGCACGGGTGGCATCGGCCAGTCCTCGGCGGGCACGGGTGGCATCGGCCAGTCCCCGGCGGGCACGGGTGGCAGATGCGAGTCCCCGGCGGGCTCGGTTCTGGGGGCGGCGACAACAGGGCAGCAGGGGGAGCTGACGGCGGCGACCACTGGGCAGCAAAAGGTGCTGGCGACGGCGACCACTGGGCAGCAAAAGGTGCTGGCGGCGTCGGCCCCCGGGCAGCAGGGGGAGCTGGCTGCGGCTCCAGGGCAGCAGGGGGAGCTGGCTGTGGCTCCAGGGCAGCAGGGGGCGCTGGCTGCGGCTCCAGGGCAGCAGGGGGCGCTGGCTGCGGCTCCAGGGCTGCAGGGAACACCCGGCACCTTGGGGCTGTCACTGGACGAAGAGGAGGCGCTGGCTGCTGTGTCTCCGGGATGCCCGCCACTGGTGCCTCGGGGACCTGGGTAGATGGTATTCCCCAAATCCCCGGTGTGAACTGGTACGGTGGGTCGTCCTCGATCCTTCCGGTGTCTGCGAACAGCTCTAAGAGCTCCACCAGTGGCGGGACATACTGTCATTCCCGAAGGGCCGTCCGAAGGATGAGCCCAGCCAGCAGGGATTCCCTGATGGACTCCGTCCAGGTTCCCCTCGGGCGCCCCCATAGCCCCCCCCTAAAAATTTCCTGGGGAGACCTCTGGCTGTCTTGAGGGCGAGGTGCAGAGGCGGGCCGTGGACCCAGGTTTGGGGATCGTGCTGGCCTCTTGCTGCCCCCACCACCTCCGGGAAGGCTGGAAGCAGCTGGCACCGAACTGGGTCCCATGCCAGAAACCCCTCCGTCTCGTCCTCATCCAACTCGTCATACTCCGCCACAAGTCATCCGACGAGAGGGAGTACGATCCCCAGTCCCCCTTCCAGGTGTACTCCCCTCTCGTCGGTGACATCGGAGGGGAGGCGCCGAAATAAGCGCGGAGACGCCGAGCTTCCTCCTCCGGCGTCTCCGGCTTCTCCCACGGCCACAGGTGGGTATCCCTGTGACCATGGCGGGTTTTGTTTTTGGACCTGCGGGTTCCTTTTCTTTCGGTCATTCTGTCACGATGGTGTTGTGGTGGAAAGGAGGAACCAGGCGCAGGCAGAGTGGCAGTCGATGTTGTGATTTTAATAGAAAAGAACACCAAGCACTCAAACAAACTGAATCGAAAATAAAGACTTAAACAAAATGAAAACGAAACACTCACCATGTACACGAAACATGCAGAGACAAGGAACAATGACCGACAAATGAGAGGAGCAGAGGAGAAACATTTAAACATACTGATGACTTAATTGGGACCTGGTGTGAGTGACAATTGGAGACAAGACAAATGAAGGAGTCCGGGGTGAGTTCATGAACCATGGGAAACCGGGAAAAGCGGGAGATGACGGAGCTGTCCGTCACCTCACCATCACAGTAAGCCATTGTGTGGGGTCTATGGTAGGGGGTACAGACAAAGCTTTGGTTGTTTGAAAATCAGTTGCAGAAGCCTTGTCACTATGCAAACCTGGGGTAGGTGTCTGGGGTATGGCTAAATGATCCAGTGTGTCGGCAGGCGTTTGTTTATACAAATAGATTTTACGCCTTACAAGCTCATTTGGAATAGTTGTAAAAGGCATGTTGAGACATGCCATGGCCTCTAAAAACTCCCCCCACCCCAAAGGCCTTCTAGTGTCAGCAATTTTATTGGTTGCTGTCACACTTTTAACCAGATCCAACAGGTGCGAACCCTTGATTATCTCCCCTTTGAAAATGAATTCACCATTTGAAGTCCATGAAGTCAAATCTTTAGACCTGTGTCTACTCAACATTCTTACTCCTCGCAGGCACATTATCCAAAATTTCATCAACGAGGTTAACATTTCGATCAGCAGTTTGATTAGTCTCAGTCATGTTCACTACTTCAGCCCCAGTCTCAGACCCGAGTGGACTTAAAGTCAATGTATTTGTGTCAAGCTCAACTGTCTAAAAACAGTCAAGGATCTTTGTAAATTGGCAGAGTATCTTTTAGCTTTTTCATGTAAATCCATTTCAGTCTTCAACAGTATATTGCGAATCGATGAGTCTAAATAATTTTCAACAGATTGTCATACATTGGTGCTAGTCATTTTGGATTCTCCCAGTTTTTCTAACTGATGTTGCGGCACCAGAAACATTTTCTGAGCGTGATTTATGTTGAATTTTTTTCTCTTTACTTTTCGGAGCTGCGATTCTGTTAAGGGTATATTACCGTGCCTTAGATTAAGAGCTATTTCACAGAGTGATAGAATGAGGTCGATGGAAGCTGATTCTAAAATAACTTGTCATAGACTCGCTGGTGCCTTAAATAGCTTCTTCAAAAGTGCTAAATTTCTACAAATGCATTTAGACATGATCAAAATTTCTTAGGAACGTACACGACAGGCCAATCCCCGGAAAACAACCCCGTTCTCAGACGGTAGTCTTCAGGTGTTGTAGCTTTAAAGTCAATAAGTAAATAACTAAATGGTGGATGTATTGCATCTTTAAAACTCAAGATTGGCAGCTGATCTATCAGTAGTGTTTGATCTTGACGCCGCGGGGCACCACCCTCACGGTTGTTGACAATTTGTACCAATAGCTTTAGTGATTCATCAATCAAAATCTCTGCATTACTCTGCATACCGCTTTCAAGTAAATGACCAAACGTGTGTTCATCATATTCATCTGCTCTCATGGTCACATGTACAGAAGAGATCAGTGATTCACCAATCAACTCAATCGCCAGGCGATCACCCGGCCCATGTACAAAGTCTGAAGCTCTAACAATCAAAGTATCCAAGCCTTCCATAATGAGTGCATAGAATGTGTCAAAATCACCAACTTCACCAGTATTTTGGAAATGTATCAACTGTCGTAATTCAACATTGTCAAACTCATTACGTTGTATTACTCTAACATCACCACCACCATGTTGTGCTAAAGATCTATTGTCCGGTTCATTTGTATTTTGAGGTGTGGTCTGTTGATTATGTGTAGATGTTGATGGTTGTTCCGTGTCTGGTCTGTCACTAGCATCAGCAGTATGAATTTTAATAGCTTCACACATTCTGGATTGTCTATCAGGTTTTTTAGGATCCATGTTTCAATTCAATTATAATAACAAAAATTTATGTACAATCCACTTAAAATTATGATCCACTTACAAGTTAAAATAATATTCTGTCTCAAGCACATTTACATACATCACAGTTTTGATGAGTTGACTGTAAATATGTATTACCTTCAGCTTTCAAGCATTGTGTAATGGGGGAAACAATGAAACAAAAATCCCCTGACGCTGTGCGGCCACAAGGTGGTGGGGTCCATAACTGAAGCCATTATGGTGATGTAGTCTCCATCATCACAGGGTCCTCACACTGTTGGTTGATATATAAAATACAAAGATTCAGCTGTCGTAATGTTAATAACATTTTAGTACAATGCTGAAAATGTCTGTAAATACTTAGACTTACACAAAAAGTATCTTTTCAGGATGTGTAAGATCACAACCGTGCAGTCCAACTGACACTGATGCTGGTTACTTGGTCTGAAATAAAAACAAAGAGGGTTAACAGAAGACCAAGGTATTTAAAGCTGATTATTAATAATGTTAAAAGTCTATTTAAGGTTAGAATAGTCCAAAATTGTGTTTTCCAAACAAGGCTGGGTTTAATTCCACTCAACCTAAACCAGAGATATAAATCAGACAATATGAAAGACAGATAAAAGTGCATGGATTGCTCCATCATGTAATTGTTTTATACATGCTTAAAAAGTTCAAATGTGTAATTTGTTAGTGTTTATAATTGCAACACAATTCAAATAAATTCTTTCAAATAAAATAACATGTACTTACTATGTAAACGGCCTACTCCGCGCTGGAAACAACAGATTTCTTCTGTGGCAGCCGTGGATTTAATAATGACACAACAGGGACGCCTCCAAAAGGTTATGCCTCTTAACTTTGTCATTGCTTATACGTCATCTTTCTTCACGTTAGAACTATACCGGTTACATTGCTTAAAATTGCGTTACGGATACAGTTTGCTTACATACAGTGGGTACGGAAAGTATTCAGACCCCTTTAAATTTTTCACTCATTGCAGCCATTTGCTAAAATCAAAAAAGTATAAGTCTTTTCTGTCAAGATGGGGTGCTGAGTGTACATTGATGAGAAATAAAATGAACTTTTTTGATTTTAGTAAATGGCTGCAATGAAACAAAGAGTGAAAAATTTAAAGGGGTCTGAATACTTTCCAGCGTTTTTCTTAATATTGCCATTAATCATTTCAAACAACATTTAACTAACATAAGTACATAATACAGCAATAAAAATCGGATTTCACAACTTGCTTCCAATCATTACAAGAACAAACACACACACACACCTAAACCTCACAAATACTACAGTTTGTAAGCATTGTTGCCTGTTAAACATTTCTACCAATGTGAAGAAAACAGTCTCGCGTTAATGCTCGTACGTTTTAAGAAGATGCGTTTACAAAAGTTTTGTTTACCTGAAATAACATATCTTAACCTGTCAATGTATCAACGTTGTTGATGCAAATTTAAACTCAACCTTCTGGGTAACTTTGTAACATTTTGCCATACAATGCAACTCAAAAGTTAATGCTGACTTAAAATACCCATTTTGATTTCACAAATCATCATTGCTCATACCTACACATGTACCAAAATCATAATTTTTTATTTTTAACAATATTTTAAACCCAATCACGATACAATCAACCTAGTCATAATGTCTGGTCAACCCAGGTGTGCCTTCAGAATATCAGCATTGCTCATGCATGTTTAACGTAGTATCATGGTGGATTACAAACCTTGTGTGAAACATGGGATGATTATCAACCTGCGTATGCTACAGTTTGTACTAGTGGTTATTTTAGGGACCATTACAATGGGCGGATCTGATCGTAAGGCCCGTCTTATGTTAAAATAAAAAAATGGGCAGATACTCTCCAAAATCGTAAGTCGTGACCCCTTCTTTATATCTTACACAAAAAAGCAAGATTTAGTAAATGCTCTCACACATGAAATTCAGTGCTTGTGGAAAACTCCATGCTACACACGCATTGTAAAACATGAAATGTTAACACACATTGGTTGTAGGACATCTGTTGTAGCACTTATTGGAACATAAAATACCGGGGAATTTAGCATTGCTGAACCCTGGCGCCCTTTTGTTAAACATCAAACATCTTGCCGCTGATATAACGTCTATTAATTGCCTGGGAATTTAACATTCCGGAACCCTAAGACCCATTTGTTAAGCATCAAACATCTCACTACTGTTATAACACTTGTCTGGGGTGTTTATCAATTGTTGTAAAACATCAAACATGAACACAACAATGCAATCAAAAATTACAAAGTCACCGGACATGCATACGTCATTCCGGAAGTTCCTCCCTAACACACGTCATACAGGAAGTCCATACGTCACACAGGAAGCCCCACCCAGCAAACCGGAAGTCCCGCCTACCAAACCGGAAGTCCCACCCACCTGTCAAATCAAACTTGAAGCCCCGCCCACCAAGGTCATAAATCAGCAAAATGACAAAAGCCACCCTATGTGTACCACTGACAGATTACTGAATGTAGTTTGAAGTGTTTTGGAGTAGTTTTCTGCTTGCAATGCAGCTTTGCGATAGCGGTACGAACAGTTTCCATTCATGAATTTGGACAATGCTAATAATGCTAATTACAGACTGGGGCAGAGCTGAACAATGGATTGTTTGAAAAAATGACTATGTGCCTTCAAGAAAATCTTGTGGTATTTGGACTTATAGAAAACTATGAATTTTGGAGAAATTATCCCTTTAATATAATATGGATAATACATACAGCTTCGGAAAAAATCAAGAGACCACTGCACCTTTTTCCTTTCCAAAAAAGTTGAAAAGGAAAGTTTTGAGTGAGGAACAGAAGCGTTCAATTTGCAGTGGTCTCTTAATTTTAACCCTTCTATTCCTCACTCAAAAGGAATGTGTATTTGGGGAAAAATGTTTCTTAATATTGCTTTTAGTATCTAAGAACTTTCTTGTTGTTTATGACCATTTCCTGCTTAATTGGGGTATAAATGAGGTAACACACAGGTAAAATCCCTTTAGACTGAAACAGGGCCGCGGTTGGGCCTTCCAACAAGAGAATGACTCGAAGCACACATCAAAATCGACAAAGAAATGGTTGCAGAAACACAAAATCAAGGTTTTGCAATGGCCCTCTCAGTTTCCAGACTTGACCCAACAGAAAATCTGTGGTCTCAATTGAAAGAGGGCAGTTCACAAGCGAAAACCAGAGAATCTCAATGATTTGGAAGTGTTCTGCATGGAAGAGTGGCCCAAGATCCCTCCACAAATGTTCTCCAATCTTGTTAGACACTATGTGAGCCTGCCTCTTGTCTCTCCTCCTGCCGCCCGATCTCCGTCACCGGTACAATCACCACTTCCCATTCACCCCAAACGCAGCACATCCTCCCGGTCCCAATCACCCGAATTCTAGACACCTGTTCCCATTATCACTTGTGCATTTAAGCCTGCCTGTTTCCTTCTCTCCCTGTGAGGAATTGTTTGTGACACTGCAATATACTGAGCCTGTTTGTCCTGTTTTCGATTGATTACTACATTGAACTGTTCTGCCTATCCCGACTTCGTTGCTAGCCTTCTGATTTTGTACCGTAGCCCATCGGATTACCTGACGCCTGAACTATCGCCACCTGCCTCCTGCTTACCCCTTTCGGATTCTGGATTGTACTGCTGCCTTCTGGGGACCTGTGTGCCGACCTCTGCCTACCTGTACTCTGTTCTATTGCCTTGTGGATTAAAGTTACGCCTCTGGCTTCACTCTATCTGGGTCTGAGTCGTATTCGTTACACACTACACAAAGAGGTGGTGTCATTCTCGCCAGGGGAAGCTCCACCAAATGCTGACAATTGGGGTGCTAATATTTTTGGAATCTGTATTTTCACTGACATTTCTCTGTTACTAAAGGAAAACATTTTGTTCCAAAAATCTGTTTGAATATAAAAGCATAATGCTTACCCATTTGTTTAAGCCCAAAATATCACTCATTGCTTGTGTGGTGATTTTTATAAATTAATTTTAGCTTATTTTCCTGAAGGGTGCAAATAATTCTGGAGTAGACTGTACATAAATGGATTGGCCAAGGCACAAGAAAAGAGTGATCTAATGTTTTGGCCCCGATTCCTGGTGGACCTACCGCAGCACCCTGATCTGTGCAAATTGTGTGAGACTTGGGCCCTGGCTATGAATCTCAGTAAGACCAAAACTGGTTTTCCAAAAAACATTAAATTCTACTTGCTGTGCAAGTAGAATTTAAACATAAATTCTACTTGCACAGCATTGCAGAGTATATAAATAATTACACCTACCTTAGCCTATGAACCTACCTTAGACATGAACACCACTTACTTCAACAATGCTGTGAATTAACCAAAAGACAAGACTAAATGTATCTTCTGTGCCATCAAAAATAACACAAAACTTGAAATTCTATTGAGGATCTGACTTGAAATACTCCATTTACTTATAAACCTATTGATGTCTATTGTTCTGGGTCTGGGGTCCACGGTCTGGGGTCCACTTACCAACTAGGCATTTACAAAATGGAATAAACACCGAAATACTCTATATTCAGAATTTTGCAAAAGTTTCCTCACAGTAAAATGCGAATGCCACACCTGGAATCAACTCCAGACATTTTACCTGCTTAATTGATGAAGAAATAATGAAGGAATAGCCCACATAGCCCACACCTGTCCATGAAACAGCTTTTGAGTCAATTGCCCAATTACTTTTGGTCCCTTGAAAAAGAGGGGGCTACATATTAAAGAGCTGTAATTCCTAAACCCTTCCTCCAATTTGGATGTGCATACCCTCAATTAAAGGTGAGAGACTGCACTTTAAGCCCATATTCATTATTTAACTGTAACTTGAATATAGTTTGGTAAACAGCCAAAATAACAAAATTTGTGTCAGTGTCCAGTTATTTCCGGACCTAACTGTATTTTGGCAAACAGCCAATATAACAAAACGTGTGTCATTGTCCAGTTATTTCTGGACCTAACTGTATACCTAGAGAGCTGCATACTAACTGCATGCTAAGCGAGCTGATCTTCAGGCTCTGTTCACAAACCCAAAAAGACCGAATAGAGCCCAAACACTGCAACATGGTTTGCCCCAACCAAATCATGAGAACTATTTGAGACACAGGAACTACACTTCCTAACCTCCTGCCAAATCAATGACCATATCAGACACACACACACACACACACACACACATTCCCTTAAGACCATACAGACTCACTAAGAGTGACAGAGTGATAAACTCCCATATCTATTAGGCAAAGTACAGCAATGTGAAATCACAGCTGGAATATTTGTGACCTGGAGCACAAACAACATTGTAAACAAAACCAGTATTTATCTTGTTATTTACTTTCCCTTATTATTCATATTTAACTAGTTGCACATTGTTAAAACCCTTACAAAAGCTTATAATATAACATTTGAAAAGCCTTAGTCTTTTTCTGAAATGTTTGTGTGTGTTTGTTTGCAATTTGTGGTAATTTTTTAAATATATTATTATCACATTATCACACTTTAATATATTATTATCTTTTTTATATTATCTACTTTGGAAATTAAAACAAATGTTTCCGATGACAATAAAGCCCATTAAATTGAACAATTAAAGGATTGGGAGAGATAAAAAGCGCAAAAGAGGGATAGGATGAATGGATTAATGAGACACCAGACCGCTTAGACATCTCATTTACTAACAAATCAGTGAACAGAGCCACATTTGAAGTCATTAGTTAGAAGGTTATTTTAGTTAATTATTTAACAAGAAAAGGAACCAGGGAGGCCTAGTTCAGCCAGCCCGCGAATAGAAGAGATTAATGTTGTTGCCCTCACTGGATTCAAACCTGGGTCTCCCATGCAAGAGACTGTCTTTAACCACTCCACCACAAAGCTATACACATGCTGAGTGTCGGGATAGCATCTCGTCATTAAATCATTTTGTTACACTAACATCGCCAAGTTTGAATATTTCGTTCGACACCATTAAGCATTGTGTTAAACTGACTAACGTTTCTTATTAAGTTTACTTCTACCACAAATAGCATCTGAACTGTATGGCTTTTGCCACTGGCTGTTTTAACAGCCTATAAGCCAGTAATAGGCTTACTATTATCTACTAAGTTAATTACTTACTTGGAATAGTCATAAGAATTGAGCAATTTCTAGCAAGACTGAAGATTAACTTTACACCGCCAAAGCTATTTCATTTTATGGCACAACAATGCTCATTTTTCTTTCATTCGTGAATGATATTGATACAATAATTATCAATGACTTTTTCGTGAAGTGAAAAGACGAGAAAATCATGGAATCCCCTCCTCTTTTACTGCACAAGGGGTTATAATTGTCAGAATATTACCATAAACAATTTTATTTTAGGCTAAACATAACTATAACATAGCTTCTGAAGATTGTGGCCAGTTTTTGTCTATCCTGAACAAATCCTAATGCATAATTTGCTTTGACCTCAGAGAGTCTCAAGCAGAGTCCATGTCTCTAACCACTACGATATTTAACAAGGGGAAGTCAGTCCATCAGTCACTCACTCAGTAGTTACGTGGTCCAGCAAAAACATGACAGGATGTTTTTAATCTTTAGCACTATGCACAATGCTACAGAAAATGTGCTGTTTATTTAGAGGACTTTGTTCTTCACTATTTACTTTCTCTTCCTCCCTTTCTTTTCTCCATTTGATTGACTGATGATCAGAAGGAGAAAAATAATATTATTGCATGCTCACATTGATCAACTTATGGTATGAAATTGTGTAAATAAACAGACTTGTCTCGTATGTCCATGGCTACATTAGGATTAACTTATCTACAGTCATTATGAAAAAGTAAGTGCACCCCCAAAAAGCCATACAGTTGTGACTTCAATGTCAGACGGTATTTTTGGCTAAAACACTGCCTTTGAACAGAATAACGTCATACCAACCGTAAAACATGATGATGGTGGCATTATGGCTTGTGGATGCTTTCCTGCCTGGCCAACCACCATGAGTCAACCATGATGGTTGGCCAGGAATTTCATATTGTACGAAAGAATTCTTGAGGAAAATGTGAGGCCATCTACCAAAAAGCTGAAATGAACATGGATCTTGCAACAGGACAATGATCCAAATATTGATAGTTTTCATGTGATGTCATGACATATGGGAACGCCGACTTGGTGGGCAAAACAAACTCTCCTTCCATTGCCCTCCATCGATAACGCCACAGCTTTTACTTGTTATACTTCAAAATGCCAGATAGTTGAAGTTCCATTAGATGCGCTAACCGCACATATATTTTATTTGCAATCATATCTACATGTAATCATTGTAATGAATGACGTGGTCTATTTTCGTCTGCATTAATGCAACCAACTCCAATGGCCTAGCTAATGTTAGTCAGGCTAGCTAAACCTCTCTTGCTAAACATATAGCGTTAGCTAAGTTAATAACAAAGTAAATACAAGAGAAAATCACACCAATCCTATGGAGCCAAACTGAGCTCAAATGTATTGACTATAAGAAAAGAAAAATGTAACTGAAATATTTTTCGAAAATAAAAATAAAAGCAAGGTTAACAAAAAATAAATGAAAAAACTAAATTCAATCGTATGAAAAAAATAGATTCAAACGTGGTAAAAGCATATGCTTGACTCAATAAATGGATTTTTGCATTCGATCTTAACATTGCTTCATTCAAACACGTTTTTTTCACGTTTGCTTCTTGCGATTACAATTTCCTCCCACCTTCGTTCGAGTCATCTTTTCTCAAAACCAAGTTTTGAGCCTCTATTGGTGTGGAGGCAGGGCTTTATCTGGGCATTTGAATTATCGATATTAGCCTTTCCATGCACTGCTTTTCCAATGCAATCTGTGGAGAGAAGTTTAACATTTGTATAAGCTAGGCTAAATGTGTACATTTAAACAGAATAACAAACTGTTATTCCCAGGACTGGAAGTGGGTTGTGCATTGCAAAAATACATTTAATTGATTGACACACAGACACATATAGTGTTACAGCCAGGCACGGCCAATGCCGTTATCCCCAGTTAAACAAAGGGAGTACCTGGATGGAACTGAAAACAGCATTATATGTGGCCCTTTCATTGTTGAGCTTCAAACTAAACTCATGTTCGCTTGTGAAAAAAAGACATTACGTATAGTAGCTAGTAACAGCAACTAGTTTAGGCATGGTAGTTAACCATTTCTAGTTACTATGATACGAATGGACAAAATATTTTTAATATTAAAATTTGTATTCGCTTGTTAGTTTGTGCCTACGGTTGGTTCATGCATCTTTGAACAACTGTAGCTACAGTGCTTGGGTTAACATTTTCTGCTAAATGACTACAGTACTGCATTATAAAGCTGTAACTCATTTGTTGGGGGCACCCCTAATCCCATGTAGGCCCTTTTGATGCTGAACAATCTGTGCATCTGTTAATTGCAGAAAAAAACTAATGTAAGGTAGAAGGCAGAGAAAAAGTATCTACAGTGGATCCTCAGCAACGTTGATGACTGGTGGACACCCATGTAATTTGTACGCCTGATTCCAGTCTTCTTTGCCTGTACAATAACCTAGAGAAGGCAGCACAGGCTGCTATAGTACTGTATCACAAAGGCCTGAAAGCTTGTATATTGTTTAGGGCTTGTCGTGGTTTGATTTGCACTATAGTATGCACACTGCATGTGTCCACATACAGTTCTTTTGTTGTAGAGTGCTTTATTTGTATAAATAAAAACTATCCATTTATAGCTACCATGCAATTTGAACACATGAGTTATTTACACCCTGTTAAAAAAGTAATTAGTAAGGTTTTGATGTTCAATGTAGCAATTGATATTCTTCAGGAGTAGGCCCATTGATTTTGTTGACATTTGTGACAAAAACACATGGCCCCTAATTGAAACTGTAATGCAAATCCTGAACAAAGGTAAATATAACCCACAGCCATATCATATTGTTCAAGAGTAAATGGTTATATATATCATACATTTATAGACAACAAAAATGTAAGAACTACTGATCATTAATAGACCTGGAATGTCTGGCAAATTCAAGCTTTATTATATATATTTTTGTCATCATTATATCATAATGATATATATCATAATCATTATATTTTTGTCATCATTGGACGATGGGGTAAAAACACAAGCCTTTGAAGGTTTATTACTCCCTCCCACCCCAAGTGCCTGGGGACCTCCCAGAAACAGGTGTGTTATACCTGAAATCATGTGAAACACCTTTATTTTACATAGGTAGACTCACACCAATTATGGAACCTCTAAACACAATAGATTGTGACCACAGCACATACTTATAAAATCAATTATTTTCAGTTTTATATTTGTTAATTTCAAACAATTTGCTAATTTTATTGTTCACTGACATTATGGATTTTTGTGTTGATCAGTGGCAAAAACTCATTATAAAATCAATTTTGATTTCATGTTTAAATACAATAAAATGTTGTCCATGGGGTGAATACTTTTGAGAGTATACTATTACCGCTGTGAGTTCATTTGTGTTTTCAGGTGCTTGAGTGCTATACATTCCCTGAAGGAGGCAGTCAGAGGGCAATGTAGGAGATGATTTCTCTGCTGGATAAGGGTAAGCAGATGCATGGTTCCACTGGAAATGTTAATTATGAACGGGACTCTAATGAAGGGTTTATGCAAGTGCTTCTTCAAGGTTATATCTAAAGGGTTGTTCCGTAAAATACATAATTGTTCAATATTTCAGTACAATAAACCTTATTTTTCGGAAATAATGTTAATACATAATAAACAGCCTTAAATGTGTGTTGTCACTGATCAGCTCAAGACTCCTCACACCTTTCTGACCTTACGTTTTGGCGGCTTCTGTATTACACAACAAATGTAATATTAGCCACACAAGCATCAAATAGAGTTGCTCATCAAGAGGAATTTGCAGCAGTCCTTGAAGCACAGATTTACGAAGGAAGCCAAGGTCCTTAAATTTGCTAATACAATCTATGCAATGCATTCGCACACAGAAATAACCACAGTTTTCATTTTACTATTAATAAAAAATGTATTTAATATCAGAAAAGTAATCAGACTGTTTCTCTTGACATACACCCTCATTTCCAAATTAGTTGGGATGCTGTGTAAATGTTAATAAAAACAGAATGCAATGATGTGCAAGTCATATAAATCCTATATTCAATACAAAATACTATAAAGACAACATGTCAAATGTTTCTTGAAAAATACATGCCCACTTTCAATTTGATGCCAGCAACAAGTTTAAATAAAGTTGGGACAGAGGCATCAAAAACTGGAAAAGTTGTGTAATGCTAAAAAACTAAACCTGGTGGAATATCACACAACTAATTTGGTCAATTGACAACAGGTCTGTAACATGACTGGGTATTAAAAGATCATTCCAGAGAAGATGGGTCTGTCAGAAGTGAGGATGGGTCTGTCAGAAGTAAGGATGGGTCTGTCAGAAGTGAGGATGGGAAGGGGTTCACCATTCTGTGAAAGAATGCGCAGGCAAATAGGGCAACAGTTTAAGAATAACGTTTCTCAGCATAATATTGCAAAGAGTTTGGTGATCTCATCATCTGTTGTACATAATATAATTTAAACATTCAGAGAATCCGGAGAAATCTCTGTATGCAAGGGACAAGGCCGAAAACCAATATTGGATGGCCGTGGTCTTCAGGCCCTTGGCGGCACTGCATTAAAAACAGGCACGATTCTGTAGTAGAAATCACTGCATGGGCGCAGGAACACTTCCAAAAACCATTGTCTGTGAACACAGTTTGTCGTTGCATCCACAAATGCAAGTTAAAACTCCCTGTATTTACCATACAAAGAAGAAGCCATACCATGCAAAGAAACCATATATAAACCAGAACCATCGCCACCTTCTCTGGGCCCAAATTGATTTAAGATGGACCGAGGTGAAGTGGTAAACTGTCCTATGATCTGATGAATCAAAATATGAAATTATTTTTGGAACTCATGGACATCGCATCCTCCAGATTAAAGAGCAGAGGGATCATTTGGCTTCTTATCTTCGCACAGTTCAAAAGCCAGCATCCGAGATGGTATGGGGGTGCATTAGTGCACATGGCATGGGTGACTTGCACATCTGTGAAGGCACCATTAATGCTGAACAATATATACAGGTTTTAGAGCAACGAATGCTGCCATCCAGACAACGTCTTTTTCAGGGAAGGCCTTGCTTATTTCAGCAAGACAATGCCAAACCACATTCTGCATGTATTACAACAGCATGGCTCCATAGTAAGAGTCTGGGTGCTAAACTGGCCTGCCTGCAGTCCAGACCTGTCACTCATTTAAATCATTTGGCACATTATGAAATGAAAAATACAACAATGTAGACCCCAAACTGTAGAGCAGCTGAAATCTTATATCAAGCAAGAATGGGAATACATTTCACTTAAAAAAAACTACAGCAATTGGTCTCCTCGGTTCCCAAACGCTTGCAGAGTATTGTTAAAAGAAGAGCTGATGCAACACAGTGGTAAACCTGCCCCTGTCCCAACTTTTTTGAAACATGTTGCTGACATCAAATTCAAAATGGTCATGTATTTTTCCAAAAACAATTACATTTCTCAGTTTCAGCATTTGATATGTTGTTTATGTACTATTTTCAATTAAATACATTGATAAATGAGTGACACATTATTGCATTCTGTTTATGTGCATTTTACTTAGTGTCCCAAACCACTTGGAAACGGGGTTGTACAGGGGCTACATATAGACGCTGACAGTACTTGTGGTAAGTTGGGGGCCGACATTTAAGGGCTGTGACACCCTGGTCTTATGGACTGACCTGGAAAAAGAAAGCTCCTGCACTTAATTTCAAGTAAAGCACTGTCCATAGTTCACAATAAAACAGTATGTCTTTAACATGATGCACTGCTTTTTACACTGAAAACTGTATTTATGGCCAAATCTGAACACAATGTTTTAAAATTGAGATTTATCGAGAATAACTACAAAAGATTACGCAATTAATCAAGATTAAAGGCAGGACACAGGCGCTGAGGTCTCAAACAAACTGACTTTAATAAGCACATTCACAAACATGGACTGTCTACAGGAACATCAACAGCGACAGCAACAATGACCAACAAGAAACACTGGGGCAGGAGGAACTTACATAGGGACCAAACAAGGGGTTAACGAGACACAGGTGAAAGCAATACACTAACGAGAAATAAACTGAACATAGAAACTGGCAAACTAGAACTAAAACTCACAGAACATAGAAACGTAACGACCGGCACAGCACAGGCCATGGCTGGATGTTACAGATTGGCCTTAGTACCCTAGCTGAAGGCCTCGGTTCCCTAGCAAATTAGGTACCCCCAAAAGGCCAAGTGGCCTTGCCTCTAAAATCATGAAATTCCATCCCTCAATGTGATATTACATGAGGGTTACATACATTTGCAAAACATTCTGAAACCCTGTCATCATCTGGTCATTATGGAGTATTGTATACACTGACGTGTGAAAAAATGTACTTAAACCAATTATAGAATAAGACTGTAATGTAACAAAATGTGGAAAATGTCAAGGGGTTGAATAATTTAGTAATTCACTGTATCTGAAAGTACAATGAGAAAAGCCTTCACTTTACTAACCCATCAGACCTTTCAAATTTCAGGTGGATAATAAGCCTGCAGTGAATCTGATTTCAAGATCCATCCATCTGTAATGTCTGTATACCTCACTTAGGAAAAGTATTCCAGTTTGATGGAAACAACTACTCAGTAGAAGATAAACAATAAAAGCCAATCAAATAGCCCCACTTTATTGTAAATCACTTCAAATGGTAGTGTTTACGACAAAATGTCAGTAACGATGAAAAGTCCATACTTCAGTTGCTACTTTGGTCCTCGATTCTTGAAACAATCAAACAAACCATGTGCTCTCCTGACATGATAAACCTCCATACCTCTGGACTGGGTCAATGCCTGTGAATGGATGCATAAAATACAAGGAGGTTAAATACAAAACAGACACTGGCCCATTCAACAATATGAACCCAATCAAGTTAGAAACCACAAACAAGAGGTAATATGGAAAGTGATAATAGTAGATACAGACGTGTGACAAATTAGGAAAAGCCAACATGAAGGAAAAAACAAGTGTCTTAGTAAGGTGTTGGGCCACCAGAACAGCTTCAGTGTGGTTTGGCATAGATTTTACATGGAGTATCTGGAACTTTACTGGAGGGATGGAACACCATTCTTACAAAAGATATTCTTCCATTTGATGTTTTGATGATGGTGGTGGAGGGTGCTGTCTAACACTTCGGTCCAAAATCTCCCATACTGTAGGTCTGTAATTAAGTGACTGATCATACAATGTCAACAGACTGTTCTTGTTCAGGGCAAAAGCTTACACATTTTTACTTTGAAAACCAGCAGTCATGTGTTTGGTACATGATGTTGTGGTTTTTTGGGTTTATTCATTAGGATCAGGAGATAGTGAATGAGAGTCGCATGAGCCTTGGCCACAAGATATTTTAAGGAAGCATGGAGAAGCCCCAAAATTAGCTACTCTAGAAGCATGCGTTTCAGATATTAGGAAGTGGATGACAGAGAACTTCTTGCTTTTAAACTCAAGAAAAACAGAAATGCTTGTTTTAGGACCCAAGAAACAAATAGCTTTGTTGGCAGATCTCAAAAAAACTGTAAGAAACCTCGGCGTTACCCTTGACCCTGACCTCTCCTTTGATGAACATATAAAATATGTCTCAAGAGTTGCTTATTTTCATCTTCAAAACATTGCAAAAATCAGAAACTTTCTATCAAAATCTGATGCAGAAAAACTAATCCATGCTTTTGTTACTTCTAGATTAGATTACTGCAATGCTCTTCTTTCCGGTTACCCTGATAAATCAATAAATAAACTTCAATTAGTGCTACACACGGCTGCTAGAATCCTAACTAGAACAAAAAAAATGTGAACACATTACTCCAGGATTAGCCTCTTTACACTGGCTGCCTGTTAGGGTTAGGGCTGATTTTAAGGTTCTATTGTTAACCTATAAATCAATACATGGACTTGCTCCTACTTACCTCGCTGAAATGTTCCAGCCATACATACCTACACGTAACCTTAGATCGCAAGATGCAGGCCTTTTAATTGTACCTAGAATTTCTAAACAAACAGCCGGAGGCAGGGCCTTCTCTCATAGAGCTCCACTATTGTGAAATGATTTGCCAATTAAGGTTAGAAATGCAAACTCAGTGCAAACTTTCAGGTGTCTACTAAAGACTAATCTCTACAGCATGGTCTATGATTAAGTGTAGTCTGGCCCAGGGGCGTGAAGGTGACCAGAAAGGCTTGATACTGTCCACCCTTGCTGTCTTGCCAGGTGGGCTCTCATCGCTACTGGGATGCCCTCCCTCCAATGCCATTCGGGGATGGAGTCACTGACTTGTTGTTTTCTCTCTGTTGCGCACTTGTGGAATTGTCTGTACTCTGCTGGCAATACTCGGCCCTCATTCGGGGTGGTTGCGGTTGGTGGGTGTCCCTTTGGTTGATACTTGGCAATGTGGGTGGATTTATTTCCTGCCTGTTGGGCCCTGTCCAGGGCCTCCCCCGGATAGGGCCACAGTGTCCCTGGACCCCCGTCTCAGCCCCATGGTCTTACACTGCTATATTATTGTGCTGGGGGAGTAGGGTAAGTTCTCCTTCTCCACTATAAGTCCTTGTAGATCTAAGGAATGCATTTTCTAAATTTTCCCTGCCGTTTTAAACTTAGGAGGACATGAGGTCTTGGCCCACACCTGAGGAGTACCAGGCTTGAAAGGCAGTTGCTGTCCCTGTCCTTGTCCATCTTGTCATGCTTCCGACCTGGACTAGGTTTAAATAGACTCTGGACTCAGCCCACATGCATTTATTATTTATTACAATTTGTACTCTTAATATGTTCACCCGGCACAGCCAGAAGAGTACTGGTCACCCCTCTGAGCCTGGTTCCTCTCTAGGTTTCTTCCTAAATCTCAGCTTTCTTAGGGAGTTTTTCCTAGCCACTGAAATTCAACAATACTGTTGTTTGCTCCTTGGGGTTTAAGGCCGGGTGTTTTGTAAAAGCACTTTGTGACAACTGCTGATGTAAAAAGGGCTATATAAATAAATTTGATTGATTGATAATCAGAGACGTACTGATGTGTAAGATGACTGGGGAATCACACCCTAAACAGTCTTTAAACAGCGCATAATATCCACCATTTGAAAATCACTCAGACTGGACTACCTAGCCATCTCCCTGGCCATGTAATACTTCAACCCCTGTGAAATAAATTATTTCTGCTGATATTGGGTTTGTTCTTGTTTTAGCCGCCAAGTCAGAACTCCATTTCACACACAGCTAGGGAATTTCTAAGTAAGTATTTTTGGCTATAGTGCCTTGGCAAATTTCATCCATTACCCTCCTGGCAGTCATTTTCAACCTACTGGGTAGAGCCATACTGGACAGTCACATAACCATATCTCAAAAAATAATAGGTCCATACAGTAAATCCCTCTGTTGGTTTGACATTTTGTAGGAGGTCAGGAGAAATCAAGAAGAAAAATGCTGAAAAAGTATTTTATATAGAAGCTATGTATTTTTTACATTAAAAAAAAAGCACAGAAAAAGTTTGCCAAATTATGGGTTTTTGTAAATGTTTTTATGGTTAGAGACAGCACAAATGCTAAAAATTTCAACAAAAGAGATAAACCCTTCAAAACTACATATTCAAAGTACTAGGTGTTTATGCTGGCTCTAACTCATTAATAAGTCAATTAAAACCATGAGCATTTAACCTTTATATCCTGTGTCTCATTCTTTCCATGTAAACAAATTATATTATGGTGTTCCCTGTAGGCTACTGATTGCAATATTATGTTTTATTAATGAAAAGGCCTACTGGGGTGGTAATATAAAAAAAATCTATGATGGCACTACAGCTAAAAACACTTCTACGGTCCTGTCTGTTGGTGAAATTAGGTGCTTTAATGCCAAGTTCACAATACCCCCCAAATTTGGGGCTTAGCTGCTGGATATCAGACGGATGAGAGGAGACGTGCTCACTGAGGGGGTTCTATTTCCATTCTCTGCCTCATCACCTCTCTTTATTTCTTCAGCTAATTCCTTCTTTCTTTATCTGGACTGAAAACAACCATTATTCTGCATGATGGGGAAGGCACCTTAGGTGAGTTAGATGACAGTTATTTGCACCCGCTTTTTCAAGAGGAAGTAAATCCAGAACACCTATTCGCTTTAGGATTTTACAACATTGTTACTTTCAAATTGTATCTTATCTAACTCTCCATTGGTCTGGACAAAAGTTTATCATGTTTGTCAATGTGGCTGAGTCCATATCCAATGCAGTATCACTCCTAGGGATTGCAACCCGCTCTGATGATTACATTTCAATGAGGCATTTATCTGATGTGTTTGGAGGCTCCTTTTTCATTTAATCTCAGCTAAACTCTGATGGGTGACAGATCCTCTCAAATACATGTCAAATAAATCACACAGCGCTGTACAAGTTATAACTGCACAAACAAAATGTCTCTTGAAAGCAATGAGGATGCAGAGAAAAAACCCTGCAGAAACAGGTGGCACGCAGCTAATGAACAAAACACCAATTTTAATTCTCAGTAATGTTTCTCTCTTTCTATTTTTATTTTCCTGTAAATTAATGACAGAAAATGTTTAGTAATCTCTCTTCTTTCTCACTCGCTCAATCCCATGTTCCTGTTGTTTCTTGCACTTTCTTTCTTCCAGATACTTTGGACATTGTATAACCCTATTCACAAGTAAAATCTGTTACAAGGGGGTGATCCAATATATCATAGGAATTACATTCACAAACTAATCTGTACAACGTGAATTGCGTTCAGTATCAACATATCTCAATTACTATTATGCTGTAACCTAACTTTTAGCTATTATGTTGGTAACATGACATTTTTGATTGCTAATGCATATTGCATTAGGTCACACATCGTGACTATCAAAACCTCTTGTTACGAATTACATTTAGAGTTTAGGGTTAAGGTCGCGTTTGGGTTAGGAATCACCGTACTGAGATT
The DNA here is from genome assembly GCA_016801175.1 of Esox masquinongy. Taxonomy (NCBI): domain Eukaryota; kingdom Metazoa; phylum Chordata; class Actinopteri; order Esociformes; family Esocidae; genus Esox; species Esox masquinongy. The sequence continues at coordinate 20,429 of JACXGI010007775.1, forward strand.
AGGGTTAGGATTAACATTAGGGTTAACGTTACAAAAATAGAAATGACCAAAACATATTCCCCAGCAACACAAACAACTTTTGCCTCTTGATCGAAGATGACTGAACATGCAAACATTGTGGATGAATGTCAGTTGTTTCAGCCCACCCACCATCCCAGACCACCACCCTAGCAAACACCAGGCCAGGTAGCAATGATATCAACCCCTGAGGGGTATTCCAGAATAATGACTCAACAAATTCACGGCTTCCTGACCATATCTGGCTTCTCTTAGCCAGATAATTGAGTTGCTGAGCTTTTGATTCTAGAATGGCTTGTTTTTGAATAAATCACTAGGTTAAGTGAAGCATAGATTGGTTGATCCGACAACTCACACGTGCACACAACATTTAGGAAGTGTCGATGACAGAAATAACAAGCACAATATTTTAGTACTTTGGAACAAGAAATTATAGTTATGTCCTACAATGATCATGTAGATGTTTTCTCCTAGGGAATTTGTATGGTGTTTTTCTATTAAGCTTTCATCTTCTTTCATCTTCATCTTTTTTAATACCATGGTTTTACTATAGAGTACATGTTGTCATGAAAAGCACTTGATGAATTGAATAAAACACCATTCCTGTGTTGGCTATGCAATGGGCCTACTGTACCATTGTAATTGTGTCATAATATAGGCCACGACATCTAAGGTTATGGGCTTGACAATTATCATGTGTTTCTGTAAATTAAAAACATTATAAATATTCAGCCATATCTATGTAGGGTATTTGATAATTAAATCATGCTATATCACTTGTGAATTTACTGTAAAATATTTTCTGCCAGGCTTCCAATATGACTTTTGAGGCCGCAGTGATGTTACTGAAATATTACTTAAGCAATACCACAAATCAATGTTTATTTAAAGCGAAACTATTCAGAATGATCTAAAGGATCTACTAAGTTCCAATCATTTGTATGCATGGTGCACAATGCAGGCTCCGATGTCAACTGGATTTTCTGAGAAGGGACAGGCAATGTCATAGTGATGGAATAGAATCTTACTGGTGGATGAGCTCTTTCACAGGATAAGATCCACTTAAACTAGCAGGTAGCAGGTTTTGCAGAGAGCATTGGTTGCTATGGTTTCAGATCAGGCTACACTAGCTGCATTCTTGCTAGAGACGAAAACCCAGTGTGTTGAAGTTCTGGTTTGACAGAGCTCGCTAAGTGACAAATACAGTTTGCTGGAATGCCTCTCTGCTCATATGTTATACTGAATATTATCGCATTTTACAAATGAGTTCCAATATCTAAATTCTAGGATACTTGGGTGAGAGGAATATGGGAGTTATTCTACAGGAATTAATGCATGCCCTTGGGCAACTGACTGGTTCAATTCTGTTGTACAAGAGTTTTCGCATAATGTGTTGATTGCTTGGTTTGGGGGAAAATTATGTACATTTCAAGAGCTTCTACATCCTCCCTGGCAATCGCTTATATAAATTGGAACCATATTACAGTATAGCCGAACCGAAAAAGAGTTAATTCATCTGGTTTTCCAGATCTCTCTGGAACCAATTGCCCCACAATACAAGTAATTTCACAGATGGCTTTCCTCTGCAGTCTAGTGACTCAAAGGCAAGAGATTTACTGGATCAACTTGCGGTATCTATTGCTGGAATACAATATAGGATTATCTCAATATGAACTTCACCACAGAGGTCAGATTTCCAACAAACCACACAACCTGATTGTGATCGTTCAACCAAATAATGGAAAAAATGACAGCTAATCCCAGAATCTGACACCAGCTTCTACTTCACTTTCTTACATCAGTTTATAAATGCTTGAACAGAACTATTGGCAAGGCTACTGTATAGGATATTCTCACTTCCCATTCTCTCTCACACTCTCCATAAATTCCCATCTTGGATCATATAATGTCAATACCATCCCATGTCAAACATTCTATATGTTGCTGGTGAAGCAGTACTGGTTGAGAAAACCAGACATGCTGAGTTAATTAGGAAAAAAAGCAAACGAAACATCTGGAGTGACATTATAGGGTTGCAGAGATGTCAGTCTAGTGTATGCACCCTGAACAGACATCATTAGTTGTTATGTATGAAGATTGATTGAGAAGTGATTCTCTCATGACCAGATATGCAGAGGGAAACCAACAGACACCCCCACACACTGAAGGTTTTAGAGTCACATAGACCAATAGACATTAAAAGTCCTCCCAGCCTTTCTTAAGACTGGTTTACTCTACAACTGGTTTGCCATTTGAGTGTAGGGACCACAGTTGCATATTCCATTTCTCAACACGCACAAAGGCACACGCAAAAATAAATGCATTCACAATAATGCCAAGAATATGATTGAGGAAATACAATATAAAATACAAAATACAATTAATCAGAGATGTCTTAAAGGGACATCTCTGATTAATTGATGTCCCTTTAAGACCATCTTGGGAAAGGTTTGCAGAGTTTTCAGTCAAGGATGCATCACCCTTCAACAGTATAATCTACTTGACTGAAGTTATCTAAATCACCCTTTGAGGAACTCCATAAGACAACATAGGGTGTGACTCTCCTTTTATAGTTTTTTATGGGTCACGGCAACAGCTAATGGAACCTGACCTTCAAAATGGACTACTAACTTCTCGTAATTATTTTCTTTTAGAGACTTTAGGTTACTAGTGAGATTAGTGGTGCTAAGTTGTGAGGCTGAGGCAGGTTGCAATACATTCAGGATGCAATAGACGAGGCAGAGGACAGTGTTTTGCAACTTGGGGTTGGGTCCCATGCTGATCCTTATAAAATAAATCAAGAATATATGTTTCAATATGAAAACCAACCCAATAGGCTTATTTTAAAATGGGACCAAAAATAAAATGATATCAAAACAATCGTGTTATGATATTTTTTCTGTCGGTGGTTGGGTGACCCTCACAAAATTGTCTTTTTAAAAAGAATGTCTTCAGGCTTTTGAGAAGACAATGACTTCTAAATTTTTATTTAATTTAAAAGGTTTAACCTTCTTATAAATGAACATTTCAGAAGGTTTTAATGTTTACTATGTCTATTTGTTCATTTTTCATAACAACTGAAAATTACTTTAAAACTTTAAAAATAAAGAGTACAATATTTTTTAAGTGGAACACCAGAAAGTAATTCAAAGTAAGATACAGTAATGGACAAATAAATTATTTTATAACCAACATATTTTAATCTCGCAAACTTCTCTAGTACTATGAAAATGAAAAATATATAGAATTAATGAAATATTTGATTAGGTAAATCATTAAGTGTTTTGGGAAGCAGGTTGAGAAAATAAAATATTTTAGTATTGGCTACTACTATCTAATCAAGTTTTTACTAGTAATGAATATTTCAGCAATGAGAATAACTAAATGACCGGGAGGTGCGAGCATTGTGAGCCAAAAAGGACATAAAGAAATAAAATAACAAGAACACAGCTTGGAGTTTAATGTCCCGTGTATTGGCAGCACCACACTGGTTAGACAGACACAACGATCCATACAGAAAAGCAAACAATGGGAACTTAAATACTGAACTAAATGGGTGATTGGGATCAGATGTGTAGTGGGATGTATTTGCAGCCACCAAACTCCGGACGGTGGTTAGTACAGAGTATAAACATTAAAACAGCAACAACATCACTTGTTATTGCAGAATTGTAAGTTATATTCTAATAATGCATTTGAATGTGACAGTAATCCTCTTTTGGGCTACAATAGTGTTCGGCATACTTATTTATGCCTAGCAATACAAATGCAATTTTGATATTTTTTCCTGATCACCAAATACACTGCTCAAAAAAATTAAGGGAATACTTAAGTCACACATCGGGTCTCGATTAAGGAAATATATTAAAGATCAAAACCATTGACAATTACTGTATGTTGGTACTTGCAATTAACAAGGTCATGTGATAGCAGCAGGGGCCCCTAGAATATTCATTGTGTGTGAAAGCAATCAAGGCATCCCCAGTATTTGTCATGTGTGTAATGGAGTTATTGTCTGCATGTTTGTGTGTGCAAGCGCGGCTGCAAGGGGTGGCACTTGCCACCCTGTTGCCATTCTATTTGTAGGCAATTAATGTTTAAAGAAATTGGTGTTAAATGTTCATAATATATCTCAATAGTTGGTGTAAACTTTTTTTACTCACCAGTTTAGAATTCACCTTGCCCCCCTGAATAAAGAACAAAACTGTTGCGCCCGCCATCTGGCCGGGAAAACCCACCAATCGATATATTTTTCTTCTTGAATACTGTAGGTCAAAGTAGCAGATATTTAAAATAAAAATGATAAAGAAGGAGAAATGTTGCAGCTTAGCAAGCTTTTTGCAAACAAAAAAGCAAAGACAGAAGAGCAGAAGGGAGCAGAAGAAACAGAACTAATTGTGAGTCTTTATAGCATGTGTGAAATAAAATATAAATATTATCTCTGATAGTTGCTTTAACTTCTTTTAGAAATAAATAGGACTAGGTTGTGTTCAGCATAAAAGTTTTACGTTGTCTCATTATTATGTGATTCACATTCATTAAAAATCCCCAGAATGCAGGAAAAGAAGTCTCTTAAATTCATATTTGTCGGGGGAAATAACCTCTGACGCACGCGTTCAGCCGTGAATAATTTAAATAATACGATTTTTTTTTTTGGGGGGGGGGGCGAATTGGGTGTATTGACTCATTAAAAATCCATACAAATAACTCATATTGGCCTATTATGTAGGAAAAATTACAGATTTGTATGTTGGTTTAAGCTCTTTTGGCTTCTGGCATTACTTTCATCAGTCTATTTTCTGGACTGATGTTTTTTTTTGGAAGATGCCGCAGGTCAGCTGACACACCAACCTTGCTATGGAATAAGTTGGATGATGGACAGCCTGACAGACTGATCATTGAAGTGGAGAAGTATATGTTTTTGTATGTCCCAATTCACCCCTATAAAGACATTACCGTGAAGGAGCAACTTAATTATTGTGAAAAACTTAAACAAAGATATTTTACTTACCCATTATTAAAAAAATAAAATTCTTCTTCTGCTCTTTTTCCCTTGTGAAAAAACACGCTCTATGTAGCAGGTAAAACGTAAGGTAGATGGGATGCTTATTCAATGCAACGCATATACTGTTGATACACTGTTACACCATCACAAAAACCTATAGGCCTACTAAAGTAGGACTCAATAAATTGCCTATTTTCTATCAAAGACATTTTGTAGGCATTTTCTGGGTCTTAAATTATATTTGTTGAGGTCTTAAAAAGGTCTTTAAAAGCACTGAATTTGACTTTAAAGGATGCAAGCACCCTGTAGAAAAACACAGGCAGAGACAGAATCTTGAAAAAAAGGAAAATCCTTTTCTGGCAGTGAAACATTTGAAATGTAGCATGCTAGCTAGGGTGGCATTATTAACTATTTAGGCACAATCCATGAGGTGCTGATGACGGTATCTAGCTAATTGCAGCCTGCTGAAGCAAGTTTAGCTTTAACAGTGTGAAGTCTGCAGTCTCGCTATAATGGACTCAATTCTAATGACAATTTTGTGGTAGTAAGAGTACTACTTGCTTGTAAGCTATTCAAGCCGCCAGTGGCAAAAGCCTTTCTTATACAAAATGCTAATAGATGAGACAATGCTAAGTTACAGGGACAGACGACAACACAGAATGCCTTATTCATGCATAGCGCACCATTTAGAAGTCCATCTTCACTGGAAAGAGAAATGTACGGAGCCAAATTGAGCTCATATGTATTGACCGTAAGAAAACAAAAGCGTAACTGAAATACTTTTTGAAAATAAAAGCACGGTTAACAAAAAATATTTCATCGTATAAAAAAACTAAATTCAATCGTATGAAAAAAATATATTCAAACGTAGTAAAAGTGTATGCTAAAATCATTAAATGGATTTTCGCGTCCGATCATAAAGTACCTTCGTTCAAACAAGCTTTTTTCACATTCGCTTCTTGCAATTACAGTTTCTTCCCACCTTCGTTCGAGTCATCTTTTCTCAAAACCAAGTTTTGAGCCTCTATTGTCGTGGAGGCGTGGCTTTTTCTGGGCATTGAATTCTCGCACCCGATTAGCCATGAATCACACCATTATATGGTGGAAATCATAGCCTTTCCATGCACTGCTTCCCCAATGCAATTGTATAAGCTAGGCTAAATGTGTACATTTAAACAGAATAATAAACTGTTATTCACAGGTTGCATCAACGTTACTGTTGCCATGGTCACAGACAAAAATACTGATGAAAGTTTAACGTGTTCTGCTCAAGGCGGCACTATGTAGGCCTACCCCAACATAATCTCCACCCAGGTTAAGGGTGACCAGGGTGACTGGAGTAGATAAAACACGGCAGACTCAGGGCTCGTCAGACCTATCAGCGCACAGTCTAAGGTGTGTGCTATAGTTTATTTTTACAAATTAATTACTATCGATGTTCATTTAATATACAGTTGTTCTTCATGTAAAAAATGTGCCGTTATTGGTGTGACAAAAAAACTAAATTCAAATGCGGTAAAAGTTTATACCTAACTCATTTACTGGATTTTTTTTGCTGTGATGTTTCCAAACCATTAGGCTTAGAGCAAATGGTAATTAGCCCCTGTCTAACTTCAGTCACCAGAACATGTTAAACTTTCATCAGTATCTTTCGAAAAGATGACTCGAACGAAGGTGGGAAGAAATTGTAATCGCAAGAAGAAGCAAATCTAAAAAAAAAACGTTTTTGAACGAAGACATTTTAAGATTGGACGCGAAAATCTATTTAATGATTTTAGCATACACTTTTATCACGTTTGAATCTAGTTTTTTCATACGGTTGAATTTAGTTCTTTCATACTATGAAATATTTCAGTTTTTGCCAGACCGCGTAAGCGGAGCCGGCCAAGAAGAGTGAATGTCTCTTACTGAGTGAGTGAGTGCCTGACTGATTGACGCGGACTACGGAACAACACGTCCCGCGTTCAACTCCTGCCTCAGTTAAAACACATTATGCCTGAGGATTTGTTCAGGACAGTCAAAAACTTTGCTGGCTACACCCTTAATTATCTATGTCATAGGAAGCCTAAAATAAAACAGTTCTGGTGGATATTAGGATTTGCTCAGGATAGACAAACACTTCGCTGGCTACACAATTCTCTTGTTTCACTTGACGAAAAAGTCAGTTATCGTCACCTATATTGATAGATACTGTATCAATGCCATTCACGAATGGCTAATTAGCTGTTAAAACGACCAGTGGCAAAAGAGGATTTGTTCAGGACAGACAAAACCTTCACTGGCTACAACCTTCAGTAACTACGTTATAGGAAGTCTAAAGTAAAACTGTTTACTGTAATATTGCGACTATTTCTGATAATTTTCGAATTATGTATTAGGATTTGCTTAGGATAGACAAAACCTTCGCTGGCTACAACCTTCAGTAACCACGTTATAGGAAGTCTAAAGTAAAACTGTTTACTGTAATATTGCTACTATTTCTGATGGATTTTCGAATTATGTATTAGGATTTGTTTAGGATAGACAAAACCTTCGCTGGCTACACGATTCTCTTGTCTTTTCACTTGACAAAAAAGTCAGTTATCGTCACCTATATTCATAGTTATTGTATCAATGTCATTCAAGAATGGCTAATAAGCTTTTAAAACGGCCAGTGGCAAAAGCCATACAGTTTATTTCATAGATGCTATTTGTGGTGGAGGTCAGGATTGGGTAGGTTACTTTTTAAATGTAATCCGTTACAGTTACAAGTTACCTGTCCACATTTGTAATCAGTAAAGTAACTTTTTGATTACTCAAACTCAATAACGTAATCCGATTACTTTCAATTACTTTTAGATTACTTTAATATTAAGAGGCATTAGAAAACAAATAGGAATAGCCTATAACCAATTGAACACATTTTGCGGGATCAATCAATGGTAGAGTTTACATAGCTGGCCAAAAACGGAATTTGCATACACTTGCGTACACTAAATCTGCAGTAGTCTGATGTTTTGCTCCACAACCACCAACGTTGTCAAAACGTTGCAAAAGCTCCAGGCACGCGAATGCACGTTTGCAATCGTAAACACCCGCACACAAATACATTTTACCCGTGTGAATGTAACCTGCGATTATTAGTGCTACCAGCGGTGGATTTTCAAAACGCTAATGAAAGAAATAAACTGTGATTATACACCTGCACTGTTATCTTAAATCAATTGCGGTCAGCTGCCAATGATGACCACAATTTTCTTAGATGCAGTGCAAAAGCAGGATCACATGGCCTACCTGTATGCACGGAGTTGAGGTGGCTGCGTCAAAAGCAAATCATCATCCTTTGGCAAAGTGCTTCCCAACACATTTTCTCCTCAAATGTCGTGATAAATTCCTTATAATGTTTTATCTTGAAGGTAGCGCCATGTTACAGCTATCAAACAAATAGTTGCCTAATCTTTGAAACAATTCCTGTCTGAGTTGTTCAGTGCAACTCTTCCTGGCTGTGTTGTTCGGTGCATTTGACAAATAGACTTCGAAACTTGAAAAATATATATCACCAGGTAGGCCTATCATTGTTCTGAGAAACATGCGTCGAATGGATAACTGAATCACATTTTATATGGGTAGGCTTATATTATCGTAGAGACACTGCTTTTACCAATTAAACTACCTCGGTCACTAATCATCCACCTTTGCGTGCATGATGATCACACCCAACAACTGAGGCGCGCAATTGTTTTTTTGGTTCAAATAATGATGTTTTTAAAACAATATAAAAAAAAATCAAACATGCAACTTCGTGCAACTATTCTTTTTCAATTGAAGTAATACAAAAGTAATCACATATTTTTTCAAAAGTATCTGCAATCCGATTACAATATTTTAGTTGGTAACGTAACTGATTAGAGTTAGTGTTTTTTTGTAATCCGTTACTCCCCAACTCTGGTGGAGGTAAACTTAATAAGAAACGTTAGTCAGTTTAACACAATGCCTAATGGTGTCTAGCAAAATATTACTGGCTAATAAGCTTTTAAAACAGCCAGTGGCAAAAGTCATACAGTTCATAGATGCTGTTTGTGGTGGAGAGAAACTTAATATGAAAAGTTACTCAGTTTAGCACAGTGCTTAATGGTGTGAAGCAACATATTCAATCTCAGCGTGATGTTAATGCGTGACAAAATGACCTAATTTTGAAATGCTATACCAACACTAGGCAGATGTGTGGTGTAGTGGTTAAAAACGCAACCTCTTATGTGGGAGACCTGAGTTTGAATCCAGGGAGGGCAACAACAGTCATAGCTTTTTATTGCGGGCCAGCTGAACTAGGCTTTCTTGTTCTTTTCTTGTTCTTTTCTAACAGTCAATACATTTGAGCTCATTTTGGCTCCATAGAAATGCATCTACGATAGGTGTTGAGTGAATACTATTTGATGGCAGTGGTCTTAACTGTATGTGCATTGCTTATTCTGAGTATTCTTCTCTGCCCTTAAGAACCTCCTTCCTCCTTGAAAGTGGCCTGCAGGGAACCTCACAGCCAGTTCAGTCAAAAAAAGTGGTAGAATTTGAAACAGAACTATAAAGTAAATATAATTGGCTATTTTAAATTAATTTTGACTGTACTACTGAAATGAAAATGTGCTGCTTTGTTCCTATCTAGTCTGGTGCTAAGGATGCTGTTGTGGATTTTTATTAATAATGCCACCCTAGCTAGCATGCTCCCTCTGCAACTGGCCCATCTGTGAGTGAGGGAGGCCTTACCACTCCTAATAATAGAAATAAGGAGCGTGCTAGGCAAATAGGAGGAAAAGAGTGCTGAACAGGCCACCAAAGAGTGGAAGAAGGAGTGAGAAATATATGGCTCGAGTGGAATGAAGAGAGTGTAGTATGGGGGAACAAACATAAACCCCTTCGAATGCTACTGAGTGGACAGGTGGGAGAATTAGTCCAGAGAGAATCTATGACCTATGTGATAATTTAATATCTAATAATCTGACTCCATATTGTTTGTAAACATACGCAACCATAAATGACCATGATATGCTGGAAGTTCTTAGAAAAGATAACTAATCTTTCGTCACAAGCCAGACATTTAAAAGATCACGTTTCACGGCCTATGTTATCCTCAGTGCTCCTCATCAGTAAAGTACAGAAAACAAGGGATGTTGTAGCAACCCGGAACTCAGGGATGATCAGTCTGGTCACTTCGATTTACGTACGTGTATGTGCCTATATCAGTTATCATAAGCGCCCATAAGGTGAAGGTCGTTTAACATGAACCATACAGTAAAATGGCATGTGTTCCTGGGGCTAACAGAAGGTAAATATGCCCATGACTCAGGGATGACCAGACAATGTCATGTGTTCCTGGGCCTAACCAGATTGCTTTGAGAATCCAGGACTCAGGGACACCAAGTCTGGTCGCTTAGACTTATGTGTGTGTAATTACCAGTAGCCCCACGAGCTTGAGTATGGAGATGAACGAGGAATGCCGTAGTAATCTATATTCCAGAGTAATACAATTTATTCCAATCAAGTAATAAAGTTACAATACAAAACATAGTCACACATCAACACGATTCAACGTCCTCCCAACTAGCCTAACATTCTACTAATTATACCATAAGTATTTAAGACACTATAACACAAAGGTATGCTAGGAGCTTCTGTTAAAGATAGACTCCCAGAACTAAGTCAAGCTTTCCTATTTATCTCCACCAGACAGATCGATTCCAAACCCCCCATTGCATCAATAATAGGATCAGCTCACCTTGGCTAAAACAATGAAAACAAAGAAACCAGCATTCACACATTTACATATATTCAATTAGCACCATCCAAAGCTAGACCCTTGGTCTTTCAGGATTCTTCATCCAGTAAACATTTACCTGTAACAAACGGTTTATAACATGTACAGCATTGAAACCTATTGGAGAGTTTATCCCTTTATGAGACACACATTAAAAGACCAAACATCAGTGAGGTTAATCCAACGAAAGTCATATTTCTACTTTGTTGATTAGTTGAGACACCAGGCAACACGGCACCTTCATAAACCTTCTAAAACACATCTTTTATTACACTATAATAGAAGAAGCTTGAGGAGGCCAGGTGAAACGCTGCTGGCAAGGATAGAAAGACTCCTTGCACTAATGGATGCTCTAGTAAATAAGAAATGAAAAATAAACTGTTCAACTTTTTTGGTAACACTGTCTTTGCTTATTGTAAGTTGTTAATGCATGCATGCTTCTGAATCTAAGGGGATGTGTTTCTCTGAGGGAACATTTGATATAATTGAAAACACAATGTCAAAAGAGTTTCCAGCGCTGTTCTACAGGTAATGACAGTGGTGACAATGTTGTTCATGGCCTAAAAGAAGGCTTTCGACATCCCAAATGGCCTCTTGACCAATTATTGGACAGACAACATTAGGACTGAATAGCATTTATTTCAGTGTGCAGGTATCTCTATTCTTTATGTTCCTCATATTGTCAGTTATAACAAATGTTGAATTCATGTAGAACTTTCATGGCTTTTGATAGTGTTTTGTGTGAGAGGGAATACACAGCATTTTGGTGGAGAAAAAAGTCATGTTCCACAAGAACAGAAACTTGAGCCTCAGGTGCAGAAACTTACAGTACTGTAATTTCCCGTTTATAAACCGTGGCTTATACACGGATTTTGCGAACATTTTCAACCACAGATGTTTATACATGGGTGTGGCTAATACACAAGTTAATATTTTTAAGACCGTTTCCACCAGTGAGCTTTTTCACAGATGATTGCTTGACAGCGTAGAGGTCTCAGAAATTCATGTAGCAGATGTTTAATATTAATGTACAACGTATGCATAGGCATCAATTGGGTATGGCAAGGTATGGCAGCTGCCAGTCTTTGGAATCTGTTTTATTCATAAAATAAAAATAAGAAACAAATTTAACTTCTATTGCCTTTAAATTGATTGCAAAAATTGATGGGCTCATCGTTTTCCCATGTTCATCGTTTTCTCACATGTGCACGCAGTATGATGAGATAATGTATGTAGCCTATTAATATTGCACATTTGCAGTGTTTGCATGTCAGAATCAGAAAGAGTTTTATTACCAAGGAAGTTTCACAACAAACAAGGATTTTGTTCTGGCCGTTGGTGCAACAATTAATACAAAAGGAATAAGTGAAGTAAAAACAAATAAGAAGAGTGGACTGAGCATAAAATAGTAGACTGTGCATTAATAAATTACTAAAAATAACTAAAAAGTTTATGTAAGGTGCAAGATTTTGCACATTTGAGGGTTGTTTATGTATGTGGGGAGGGGTAATAGTTTTGTCCAGTTGAGGGTTGTGTGTGTATGTGGGAGAGGGTTATAGATTTGTCTGTTTAGGGTTGTGTATGTTGGGAGCGGGCTATAGTCAGTTTGGTTCCAGGGGCATGTTAATGAGGCCTACTGCTGAAGGAAAGACACTGTTCTTGTGGTGGGAGGTTTTGGTCCTGATAGACCTCAGCCTTCTGCCAGAGGAGGGAGCACTGAATAGTCAATTTCCGAGGTGAGAAGGATCAGCCCCAATCTTAGCTGCTCGCCTCCGCGTCGTGGAGGTGTGTAGGTCGTGTAGAGAAGGCAGATTGCTACCAACCACCCTCTGCAGAGCGGATGATGCGTTGCAGCCTGCTCTTGTCTTTGCAGCCTGCTCTAGTCCACTATCCTCTCTACAGTCTTTAGGGCATTGGGCTCTAAGTTGTTCTGACTGCACCAGGACACCAGATGGTCAATCTCCCATCTGTAGGCCGATTAGTTTCTATCAGAAACAAGTCCAATGAGGGTGGTGTCATCCACAAACTTCAGGAGCTTGACAGAGTGGTGACTGGAGGTGCAGCTGTTGGTGTACAGGGAGAAGAGTAGGGGGGACGGGACACTGCCTTGGGGGGAGCCGGTGCTGATGGTCAGGGGGTCGGACAGGTGCTTCCCCAGCCTCATGTGCTGCTTCCTGTTGGACAGGAAGGCTGTGATCCACCTGCATGTGGACTCGAGCACTCCCAGTTGAAATAGCTTGTCCTGGAGCAAAGCAGGAATTATGGTGTTGAATGCAGAACTGAAGTCCACAAACAGGATTCTGGCGTAGGTTCCAGGGGAGTCCAGATGCTGGAGGATGAAGTGAAGAGCCATGTTGACCGAGTCATCTACAGACCTGTTGGCTCTGTAGGCAAACTGCAGTGGATCTAGTAGAGGGTCGGTGATGGTCTTGAGGTGGGACAGTACAAGGCGCTCAAATTACTTCATAACCACAGAGGTCAGGGCGACGGGTCTGTAGTCGTTAAGTCCTGTGATCCTTGGCTTCTTGGGGTCTGGGATGATGATGGAGGACTTAAAACAAAACGGGATGCAGCATGTCTCCAGTGAGGTGTGGAAGATGTCAGTAAACACATCAGAAAGCTGATCTGCACAGTGCTTAAGAGTGGATGGGGAGACACTGTCAGGCCCTGCTGCTTTCTGGGGGTTCTGTCTTTTGAATAGTCTGTTAACGTCCGACCTCCAGGATGTGTGTGTTTGTGACCATATTATGTACTACACAGCTAACCTTATCAACATAATTCAAATCAGAGGTTGCTAGTTTGCAATTAAAAGAAAATGATGAGTCAAGGAGTCGGGGAGGTCAAGTGCCTGGCGGCATGGTACGCTGACAACAACCTGGCCCTCAATGTAAAGAAACCCAAGGAGCTCATTGTGGATTACAGGAAGTTGCAAGGCTGCAGTCACACCCCAGTTCTCATCGATGGCACTGAGATGGAGCGTGTGCCCAGCTTCAAATTCCTGGGTGTCCACATCTCCGACCCAACACCTCAACCCTGGTCAAAAAGATACTGCAGCCCCTTTACTTTTTGAGGAGGCTGAAGAAGGCCCGCCTGTCTTCCAAGATTCTTGTGAACTTTTACCGCTGCACAATCAAGAGCATTCTGACGACCTGTGCCACAGTATGGTTTGGCGGATGCTCCGTGGCTGACCAGAAGGCTCTGCAATGGGTGGTGAAAACTGCCCAGCACATCACTGGTGCCCAGCTCCCAGCCATTGTAGACCTCCAGGACAAGTGGTGTCTGCATAGGGTGCGTGGCATCATCAGAGACCCTTCACATCCATGCCACAAACTGTTTGTCCTCCTACCATCAGGCAGGCGGTACAGGTCTCTTCCAGCAGCAGGCTCAGGAACAGTTTCTTTCCAGCTACTGTCACTGGTCTCGCTAGCTCTCTAGTCTAGTCATCCAGCCAGTTAAACACTAATCAAATGATTCCACATAAGACACTGGTACCGTTTATGGAGTTTTATCTGATTAAGTGTGAAATTGAAACAAACACAGAATAAGCAGATCAGTAGGGTTACATAGTCATAACTGTGTACTAGTGCTAGATACATGCTAAATGGAATCGCTAGGATAGCAATGCATATCAATGGCGGTGGCATTAGCATCCAGGCTAACCTGGTAAGCAACAACAAATAATAACTTCTAAAATGTATTTTGTGAAAATATAGTTACCTAAACGTAGTACAAATATTAATAAACCATTCCACTAACATACACTGCGTCTAACAAAGCGTATAAGGAAGGATGAAGAGGATTGTTCAGAGCTTTGATCTGCATGTAAACAAGTTCACCATGAGGCACCTAGTTCCTGATTCTTAAGAAAAACTACTTCCTGTAGTAGCAGTAGAAAAACACTGATGTATTTTCAAATGTCCACTAGGTGGCACTAAATCACATTAACTTATATTTTCTCTTTTACATTTCAATGTCGTCCAGAACAGTAACCTTGCTGAACTCTGTAAACATATCCACCAGCCCACCACTTAGTACTGCCTCTCAGGGACCTTGTTGTACTACTCTCTTTGTACTACTGGACTCCGACACTGCTTTGCAAAGTCTGATAAGGACGTTTTCAGTTGTTACATGTACATGTCTACCCCGGGAACCTCATTGCTGCTATCCCTGCATTTCAGTTGCACATGCTACCTTGCCCTTTCAACTTGCCTTCATTGCTCATCTATACATCCCACTTGTAACATACATTATACTTAATTGTTTCACTTGTAAATTTTCTGCCCTCTTCTATTTGCACTTCTGGTTAGATGCCAACTGCATTTCGTTGTGCTGTACTTGTACTTGTTGAATGACTATACAGGTGCTGGTCATAAAATTAGAATATCATCAAAAAGTTGATTTATTTCAGTAATTCCATTCAAAAAGTGAAACTTGTATAATGTATAAATTCATTCCACACAGACTGATATATTTCAAGTGTTTATTTCTTTTAATTTTGATGATTATAACTGACAACTAATGAAAATCCCAAATTCAGTATCTCAGAAAATTAGAATATTGTGAATAGGTTCAATATTGAAGACACCTGGTGCCACACTCTAATCAGCTAATTAACTCAAAACACCTGCAAAGGCCTTTAAATGGTCTCTCAGTCTAGTTCTGTAGGCTACACAATCATGGGGAAGACTGCTGACTTGACAGCTGTCCAAAAGACGACTATTGACACCTTGCACA
>JACXGI010007776.1:0-13406 GCA_016801175.1 Esox masquinongy
GGGGGGGGGGGGGGGGGGGGGGGGCTGTCCTCGTATGGCTGCAGTGGCGGTGGGGTACAGTGTGTGTGTGTGTGTGTGTGTGTGTGTGGCGGGGGTGGTAGTTGGGAACAGAGCAGGGTTCTTGACTTAAAACACAGCTGATCTTAAAGGGAACCTCATCACGACTTTCATTTTGATGTAAATAGAAATCCTGAATGGATGAGAATGTTCCTCATTTTGGCATTCAAACTAAGGTATGCTCTCCTTTGTAGTTTTAGTAAATATTTGGGAACACCCAAAGATACTCTCTCTCAAAAGTTACTTGACAAAACACCCATCTGACAGGACCGACCACATCTGTAAACTTGTTACATAATGTGGTTACTGCAGCGAAAGGTATGCGCTTAAGGGGGAGAGTTGCACGCAAACACCAGCATCCTCTAGTGGCTCCAGGCAGTATTACAGCACCACTGTTTATATCCACTCAGCTGTTTCCCTAGCTACAGTCCAGTTGGATCACAAGAATGCAAATGGAAAAATATGCAACCTTAAAACTTTGTTTGGAATGTCAACAAGCAACTGTTCTGAAACACTAAAACTTTCATACGCTTTCGGGACGGGAAGTGAACAACCAAAACCAAATTAAAAAAAGTAAGAAGATAATGGACGTAATTGTTTACAAGCCGATTCAGTAGGCCAAAATTTACAAAAACAAAATTCTGTACCCTGGTACGCCACATTGCCACACGCATGACAACAGCCCGTAGTTGCACTACATTTGCCACATGGCACGGCACCTCGTAACGTTATAACAGCCTTTCTACCAGCGTTAGTTATACGTTATAACAGCCTTTCTACCAGCGTTAGTAGTCAGCAGACTCACCCATGGTGACATAGGGGAGCTTGTCAGTGGAGCCGTGGGGATAGATGCTGTACAGGTGGGGGCCGTTGCAGTCCACCCCACCCAGTACCAGAGCAGCACCGATGTGGCCCTGGTATCTAAGGACACAGACAGAGAGACACAGACAGAGAGACACAGACATAGAGACACAGACAGAGAGACAGTTGGTTCAAGCGTGCTGCAGCCCGGGTCCCAGCTTGACCCCTTCTCACTCAACACTGACAGCCGGCACCACGGTTACAGGCGGGTGACGTTCGGACTCCGTCCCGCCGCGACGTTACAAAACGGCAGTGTTCCAGGAGAGACGGGCCGGGCGGGCGGGGTTACCTGAAGAGCATCTGCTTCAGCATGCGGTTGGCGGTGGCCACGCGGGGCAGACGGCCCGTGGAGAGGGAGTGCAGCTCCAGGTTGGAGGAGATGATTTGGGTGGTCATCTCGGTGTCCGCCGCCGTACCCGCTCCACAGCAACTGTCGAGACACCATGGCAGGGAGCGGACGTTAGGATCACGAAAACCACACGACACCTCGGACGCGGCGCGAATACCGAAAGACGGGACCGGTTCTCGGGCGTCGTTCGCTCAGGTCGCAGAACACCCGATGGACTCGTCAATTGCGTAACACAAACGCGAGTCCCGTTAGAAGGTTATACAACACAACGCCGTGGAACGAAAATAAGAGACGAGGGCGGTGAAGTCGAGGCCAGGCGTATGGTAAAACAGAACAATATGTATCTGTGCAGACTGATGTACCTGCTATGGGTCTACCTGGACACAGTTACAGTTAGTTTGGCTGGCAAGGAAGAGTAATGGCGGTTCAAAACTTCTTCCATTTTACAACAATGGAGCCCACTGTTCTGGATTTATTTAGATCTCGTCTTCTGCAAAAATGTGTAGCTGCAGGGTTTTTCCCACATAAAAAACTCAAAGGCCACCGCCTTCCCAAAATCTCAAACTACCTATGTGGGTCGGCATTGGTACACCATGATTTTACACAGCGAATATGACAGTGACACTAGGAGTTTATTGTTTTCATATTGATAGTGTTGCTAAATGGGGAGGTTTCCTGCATAATCCAGCTATTATTAATGGGCGGGCCTTTTTACAGATATGGTTGTATAGAAGAGATAGCATTTGTGTGTTTGTTTTTCTCCACCCAGGGTCCATGAAAGATTTGCAGTTTACTGTCTAAGAAATCTGGCAAACCTGCATACAGGACTAGACCTGTCCTGACATTGCAGAGGTGAGTAATGTAGGAATAACAAGTGGTTTCTAGTTCTTTAACACCAAAGCATGTCAAAATATATCAACAAAACTTAAGACCGCCCAGACTACATCCTATCCGCATAACATTGTTTAAACGTTTACAATAATTTTTTAAAAGGTAGTTCGCCAAGCACAGCTGAAAGAAGTCAAGAGAGGGAGATGAACAATGTGGCGTCAAGGCAAAGACGGAGAAAAAACAATGCAACAAGGCTGTAATATACCCAGCTCGGTTGTGTTTTTTACCAAACGTAAATAAACAAGAACATAGTATAACAATGAAAATAGACAATAATACTGACTGATTAATTATTTAAAAAAAAATGAAATCACTCAACTTTGTGATTCCTAGATCCTCTAATAAACATTGGTTTTGATGTTCAATTCCTGAATATGTTTGGGGGTTTAGTAAAACAGCCAAGCAGAAACTATAGGCTGGATGCACTTACATCCCATAAAATGTCTACTAGTCATTGACAGGCCGAAAACAAAAAAAAAATTACAGGAGTTGGTAAAAACCTAGATGGATATATATATATATAAAAAAAAAACAGAACTACAGTGGATATAAAAAGTCTACACACCCCTGTTAAAATGCCAGGTTTTTGTGATGTAAAAGAATGAGACAAAGCTAAATCATGTCAGAACCTTTTCCACTTTTAATGTGACCTATAATGTGAACAATTCAATTGAAAAACAAACTGAAATCTTCAAGGGGGAAAATGAAAAATACAAACCTTACAATAACCTGGTTGCCTAAGTGTGCACACCCTCTCATAACTGGGGATGTGGCTGTGTTCAGAATTAATCAATCACATTCAAACTCATGTTAAATAGAAGTCATTACACACCTGCCATCATTTAAAGTGACTCTGATTAATCACAAATAAAGTTCAGCTGTTCTAGTGGGATTTTCCTGACATTTTCTTAGTTGCATCTCAGAGCAAAAGCCATGATCCGCAGAGAGCTTCCAAAGCATCAGAGGGATCTCATTGTTGAAAGATATCAGTGAGGAGAAGGGTACAAAAGAATTTCCAAAGCATTAGATATACCATGGAACACCGTGAAGACAGTCATCATCAAGTGGAGAAAATATGGCCCAACAGAGACATTACCAAGAACTGGACGTCCCTCCAAAATTGATGAAGACGAGAAGAAAACTGGTCAGGGAGGCTTCCAAGAGGCCTACAGCAACATTAAAGGAACTGCAGGAATTTCTGGCAAGTACTGGTTGTGTGCTACATGTGACAACAATCTCCCGTATTCTTCATATGAATGGGCTATGGGGTAGGGTGGCAAGACGGAAGCAATTTCTTACAAAGAAAAACATCCAAGCCCGGCTGAAGTTTGCAAAAACAAACATCAAGTCCCCCAAAAGCATGTGGGAAAATGTGTTATGGTCTGATGAAACCAAGGTTGAACTTTTTGGCCATAATTCCAAAAGGTATGTTTGGCGCAAAAACAACACAGCACATCACCCAAAGAACACCATACCCACATGGTGGTGGCAGCATCATGCTTTGGGGCTGTGTTTCTTCAGCTGGAACCGGGGCCTTAGTCAGGGTGGAGGGAATTATGAACAGTTCCAAATACCAGGCAATTTTGGCACAAAACCTTCAGGCGTCCGTTAGAAAGCTGAAGATGAAGAGGATGTTCACCTTTCAGCATGACAACGACCCAAAGCACACATCCAAATCCACAAAAGCATGGCTTTACCAGAAGAAGATTAACGTTTTGGAATGGACCAGCCAGAGCCCAGACCTGAATCCAATTGAACATCTGTGGGGTGATCTGAAGAGGGCTGTGCACAGGAGATGTCCTCGCAATCTAACAGATTTGGAGCGCTTTTGCAAAGAAGAGTGGGCAAATATTGCCACGTCAAGATGTGCAATGCTAATAGACTCCTACCCAAAAAGACTGAGTGCTATAATAAAATCAAAAGGTGCTTCAACAAAGTATTAGTTTAAGGGTGTGCACATTTATGCAACCAGGTTATTGTGAGTTTTTTATTTTTCCCCCTCAAAGATTTCAGTTTGTTTTTCAATTGAATTGTTCACATTATAGGTCAAAGTTCTGACATGATTTATCTTTGTCTCATTCTTTTACATCACAAGAACCTGGCATTTTAACAGGGGTGTGTAGACTTTATATCCACTGTATATAATATGTTGATATGTATGTATATTGTGTTTACTATTAGGAAGGACATTGTGGCGTGCATTAGCTGCTCAAGGACATGGACCAGAGGGTAGATCCAACACTATAATAGTATTTTTAAGTGTGTAGCCAGACATTATATAAAGTATATCAGAGGGCCTCTGGTGGAGCGCCTGGCGAGCCAGGGTTGGGGTACCGTCTTTGCCTAATTTTTAGCCAGGAAAAACCCTGAGTTGTCATCCGACAACAACCTTATTTAAATAGGTTTCAATGTGCAATGAAGACAAATGCAGTGCAAACTGCCATTTGCACTGCATTTGCCTTCATTGCACATCTGCACATTCCACTCGTAATATACATATACTTAATTCTTGTAAATTTTCTGCCCTCTATCTGCACTTCTGGTTAGATGCTAACTGCATTTCCTTGTACTGTACTTGTACTGTTCAATGACAATAAAGTTGAATCTAATCTAAATAAGAAAAAAAAAAAAAAGAATTTATATTGAAGCAAGGGTTAACCCATTATTTTAGCCTTTAGATTAGAAAGATGCATCTGGAATTTAAAAGGTTTGCTTAATTAAGTAGTAAAATAAGTATGTTCAGTGGTTTTTTGCCATAACCATTGCTGAAGGTTACTGGCAATGAACAACAAATTTCTATTGTTTCCTGGTTTAAGAGGACTACTCAGTCACAATATTGCTTTCTAATGGATTGCTTGTTGCACATAGACTTTTGCCAAATATGCACATTGTCAGTTCAGATGATCAAGACGAAATATCAAAATGCTTGTTACGGCTACTAAATAAATATATTTGTTTTGAACGGATAAGCTGATATTTAATTTTTTTAGTATGCAACAAGACAATGCCTTCACAGGCTATCAAAATCAACCTACATAATGAGAGTAGATTAAACAAAAATTGGATTAACTAGTTTTATTATTATTTCATCTGTGTTTCCTACATAATTGTACAGAAATTCAAAGTTATTTGTACAATGTGGCCTTCTCAACAGGTTTTTAACCAATGTATGATTTCATTCTATCACAAAAATACAGAAGTTGTTTTTGTGCCAAAGGGGTTGTATATCTCTATCCACAAATGTTTGGACAATCCTCAAGTTGATACCATCTCTATCCACAAATGTCTGGACAATCCTCAGCCAACTTAGGTTTACTGTAAAAGTGTACACCTACTGTCATAAAACAAATCACAAAACTTAATGAAAAAAAACATTTTACTAAGAATATACTAATACTTTACTAATTAATAATGGATTCAAACCATCAACTACTGGTTACTAATTAATAACGGATTCAAACCATCAACTATTGGTTACTAATTAATAATGGATTTAAACCATCAACTATTGGTTACTAATTAATAATGGATTCTAAACCATCAACTATTGGTTACTAATTAATAATGGATTCAAAACATCAACTACTGGATACAAATTAATAATGGATTCAAACCAACTATTTGTTACTAATTTGTAATGGATTCAAACCATCAACTATTGGTTACTGATTAGTAATGATTCAAACTAGTGATGGCCATTCGAGGCTTCGTTAGCGTTATTTTAGCAGCAGGATATTATGCTGGCAGCACTCAGATTTTCTTTATCACAATAAAAGCCATCATTGAAATGTATAAGGCAATATAGTTAATCTAGTCTGTGAAAAAGAACAGACAAGAATAACATTGGAACGGACATTAAACATAAAATGTACAGACTAGATTACCTTATATATTTCAAAGATGGCTTTTATTTTGAAAAAGAAAATCTGAGTTAGCACCGCTAGCATAATATCCTGCTGCCAGAAGAACAGTAATGAAGCCTCGAATGGCCATCACCAATTCAAACCATCAACTATTGGTTACTAATTAGTAATGGATTCAAACCATCAACCATTGGTTACTGTTGCTCTAGTCACAGTGCCACATTGGCTACAACAGAGCTGGGCTGCTGCACAACTCAATGAAAGACTAACCGGACTCATAACTACATTGCTTAGCTTTTCCTTTTGTTGTGGTTTCAGCACTGTTGGGCACCACAACAACAGACACAGGGATGGGGGGACCTACTAGATGTTGGGGGAGATGTAGTGGATCTTGGAGCAGTTCTTATCTGCCACAATCATGCCTTCTGTTGCCCTGGTATCAGCACCAAGAACTATTCCATCCTACAGGGGGCCAAAGAAACAAGTTCCAGCAATCAGAATACATTTTTAAAAAAATTGAAAGGGTTGACACAAAAGTAAAAGTGTGGTAATTAATATTTCAAAAAAATACACACCCACATTCATGAAAACAAATGACTGAATTTTTTTAACAAATCAAACATTTTTGGCTAAGTACAAGGTTGTAAAAAAATGCAAATGTAAGTAAATAGAATCAAACAGATAAAAAGCAGAGGTAATACCAAGAAAATAGCATTCATTATTCAGTAGTCTAGTGTGAGCCTAATCAATATTATGGTAGAAGATAAAAGATATAAGCAAACGAATATATCACTACCTTAAAAACCACCCCACAAATTGTGGTCCCTGTTTTCCGGGCAGCAGGGATGCTGTGTCCTAATTTAGTACATTCAAATTCCAAGACGGCATTCCTAAAAATAAAAAAATAAGAAACCAACAACAAAAAACTTGGTCAGAAACATAAGAGTGGGCTATAACATCACCGACACAACGTTAAGGCCAACGTCATAGACCAATTCAATTTAAACGAGGAATACGCCACTTGTATTAATGTTGTAGAACGAGATTTGAAACACTGACTTAAAACATCAACTGCAGATGTTTACTGGTCAGCATTTCTCCTTGTTTTTATGCTATTAGTACAATAAAAAATCTTACATTTGCCGCTTAAGGAATTACGGAGTGGCAGGGTTTATTGTTGTAGGATTGAAACGCCGACGTCACGTAAAACGTTCTTATTTTAAGTAAATAAAAAATATAGCTATAGGATTCCTATCGCCCATTTACAACCGACAATGTAATGTAATGAGTAAATGAGATCTGTTTCGGTGTGTAAAATAAGTATAACATTTTTGTAACAACGTGAGTTCGTGACGTCGCAGTTTCAGTACGCCAACACAAAATGCCGCTTAATTTAACAGTACTGTACTGCAATTCATGAAGCTGAGTTTAAATTGCTAGAGCTCTTGTTAACTGCATCTCACCATTAACAGAAAGGCCAACAAAAATGTAGTCTAATTAAATGTAAAACGTAGTCCAAAACATAAGACTACTACTCGCCAACATTCCGCCCAGGTAAGTCTTAAGCAGCTAGCTCTAATTTGCTGCATCATCGGCGTACAAAGTTGTGAGGGCAAGTCTACTGGAAATAAGACGGATATCAAACTTGATCCAAGTTTTTCATACATTAATCCCAAAATAAAAAAACGTATAAAACGAATAAGGTTGTTACGTTAACTAGTTAGCGCTACAATCTTATGATACGTGATTTTCCACACTACTACTAGTACTGCTACTAGTGTAGCCGACAGATAGCCGAACTTAGCTCAAAATAGCGAGGAGCAAATATGTACCGGTTAACTTTAAGTCGGTTTTACTTATGGGATATAAAAAACTGGGTTTCCATTGTCGTAGCCAACTAAATCCGTTGTGAACTTTAACGTTGTTTGTTCCATTCATTCATCACATTCTAGAAAGCGTTGAGAAATGTCTGAGTCATTCAAGCAGGCCATAGAAATGATAGAACGCCCTCACAACGTCAAATAACTCAACACTGAAAATAATTTTCTAAATCATTTCAAAACAGAAAAGTCGCTAAACACGTGTATGTGCGCCGCATTTTTTTTATTCCTACAGTATCCTTACCTCTTGCAATATTCGAAACTGAAACCTCCAATCGGTTGCTGGCACACTGACAGAGTCGCCATTTTTCCTGCACTGAAATCCCGCTTCCGGGAAACGTGCCCCACTGAAAGCGGTGACTTCTCCCTGGTCACCCTGATTGTGCTCCGATATTCCTCAAGTTTACCCATTTTTATATGGCCTTTTCCCACTCTTTGTCTTGAATGATCTTCCGAATATTGATGTCTCCAATGATTAAATTATGGGATAATTCGACCGTCCATATTTTTGTTGTAAACAGAATCGTTCTAACACTGGAAAAATAAATAACACTTAGTTTAGAGTCATTATCCAGAATAACATTAGAATGTAATACGTGGTGCTTGTTTTGTAGGGTTTTGGAGCATTTTAAAATCAAAGTCACTAAGACATATTTTCATTTTAGTCATCAACTTTTGGGCCATACTAATGTGACAAAAAATAAATGGTCAGCAAAAGAGTAGTTGGAATACTATGTAACACTGGGTGAACATGCAAGACTGAGACTAGAGAAACACTATCAGAAACAGCTATCACAGATGTGATGAATGATATTGTCTACATTTGCAGTGAATAGCCCCTACAAGCCCCCACCCCTAAAAAGATAATAAAGAAATCTACAAAACGTGTCCCCTAAAAACAGATAGGTTAGCTTCTACATCTTACCACTGGATGTCAGTATGTCCTAATAAATCATCACCACCCTTCCAACAGAGAACTACTGTTTAGCAATGCATTAAGGCAAACACTATATACCCTAACAGTAAACTCACTCACATTTAGATGAACACACTTTGAGACAAACAAATTTGGGGTTAGTTACAGTCAGAAGCCTTTTGGGTTCCAGAAGCTTCTACATGGAACTCAAAGTGGTTCTGGAACCTAAAAAGGCTGGTAAATGATTGTTCATCTATAGAATAGCCAAATTATCCTTTTGGAACTTTTTTTTATCAGACTACACTGCATTCCAATACATATACAGTAATTCAAAAAACTAGGAATTAAAATGCATTATGAGAGCAAGACCCATGAATGCACTGTGCAAAATATTACTCTTTACTCCAAAAGCTGTGGCTTTTATTCCTGTCTCCTTTATTCCTGAGGCTGAAAAAAACCCAAGGGGCAGAGGAACAAAGGCCTCAGTCAAAATTGTTCTGTTTGCACAGGCATCCCCATTCTGACTTATTCCAACAAATTGTTATTTTGACCAATAAGATATGCTTTGAAAAATATCTGATGTACTTGGTTGAAAGACCAATTGGTGGGAGAAAAAGATCATAATTGGACTGCATCTCTGAACAGAGCCAAAGAGCCTACAACTGATCAATTTAAATCTGCCTGTACCACAGACAATGTATGGAGCCTTATATGGAAGCATTCAAGGCCACTGTAGTCTCAGAGTGTGCAACATTCCATGTGCAAACAACGAGTTGCACTGCTTTAACCTGTTCTACTGTATTGATCCCAGTCTGAAGCACTTTCTCGAATTGCAAATGTACTCTTTCCTAACGGTTATGACAGATCATTTGTAGCCTGCAGTAGGCTTACTTCAAAAGCAGTGTCTTTTGGATGTGACTCTGAATATTGCTGAAATGTTGCTAAAAAACTACAGACATAACACATTAGTCATTGACTAAATAACCTCTATTTTCTGTTAAAATGTTCTACATACACGTAACACATTGTTTATCTATCTAAATCCAGGAGGGGGCAATATGTGATAGCATTTCAAAAAGGTTAACAATAAGGTAATGTCTGGATACAGATGGTGCTCCATCTGGGTACTTTAACTATCATAATCAGGGAATCGATTGATTGATTGACCACAGTATAGGTATAGGTACCTCTACTCAGTCGTGCTAATTTTACCAACCCTGAGTAAGTGTAGGAATGATAACTAAACCTCAATCTTGTGTGTGGGAGAAAGACACTACCTATTTTAATATTGATCAATTGATTTCATTAAGCTTAATTGTATTTCAGCAGTTAATATAAAATTATAAATAATAATAATAATAATGTTATTAAACTGCAGTATTGTAGCGCAATTACGCAAAATAAAGGGCTGAAATAAGGGCTGCAAAGTAACAACGGCAGCAACAAAAACAACAAGTAAAAATCATGAGTGATGATTGACAAGAGTTTCGAGGTTCACAAAGGTCATGCCTTTAATGTTGTCAGTGACTAGACACCATTCACTTGGATGAAGCAATGGCACGAGTTGTCACATTGACTTACCAACATTCAGCCCAAAGCCCCAAACAGCAAGCATTGCCTTTTACATGCCACTTAAAAGCAACTGAAGGCAATAATTCTGTGGGCCGGTTTTGGAGACACAGATTAAGCCTAGTCTAGGACTAAAAACATCAAGTTCAATAGAAAACTCCAATGAGCCTGTTGTTTTAGTCCTAGACTAGGCTTAATCTGTGTCTGTGAAACCTGCCCGCAATGTTTATGTTATTATATTTATTTTTTAGTGTGTGTGTGTGTGTGTGTGTGTGTGTGTGAACATGTGTACATGGTGTGATTGAGTTATACTATATACATTTGGGCAAAAATATCCCCAGAAAAGGCCTTCATAAAAAGGCATTCATAATTAAGTTTAGGTGTAAGGTTATGTTTTTGGGGTTAGGGTTAGGATTGCAGTAAGGATAAGTAAAAAAAAACATTTTTAAAGGGAATCCATTTTGATGTTCTCATTTGTAAGGCTAACATGTTTGGGTTCTAATTTTTCTTCCTTCAGTTCTCACTGGAACATTATAATATTTGTAAAAGAAGTTATGACATTTTGGTGGTCCTCAAAAGGTGAGGTTTAGGGTTACAAATTGAGTTAGGGTTAGGCATTTGATTTAGAATTAAAGTTAGTCAAAGGTAAAATGTGTGTACTCATTTTCAGTGTTCACTAAAGACCTCAAGGCATTTGTGGTATGAGTGTTAACCCTTACGTCCTTACAAACTGCTACACATAAAGTATTATCTAATTTACAATTCATAATCACTGTGCCAAAGGGGTTGTATACTCAAATTAATTTGTAAATCCATTACTTACTATGGATTTCCATTAATACAATGCGAACAGCCTTCTGCTGTTCGCATAGTATTTGGTAGGTCACCTGACACAACAAAACATTAAGTAAATAAGACATGGATAGTTAGTTGTCAGACAATGAACTGTCGTGCGTTGTCTTGGCAAGGTCTTCTCTTTGTGAATGTGAGCATAGATTCCAGCACATCAAAATAGAATCTATAGAGAGGGCATGTCACCTCTCAGATTCTACATGTTCCAACATCCCATCACGAGTTACGGTTCAATAGCAGTACAGGGTTGAAGAGTGAGACTGCTCCCAATACCATATAAATAAAAGTCAGATGGGCTAGAGAAGACAGATTAAGCTCACTATTTGTGTGCGCGCGCGCGTGTGTGTGTGTGTGTGTGTGTGTGTGTACTGGCGTGACCCAATACATTTTTTACATCTATGCAATATATATTTTGTGTAGCTATATACGTACACAGACTGTTTATTGTTGAATGAATAATTTAGAGTACAGTACGCCTATGGACTGTTTATTGACTATGGTCTGAGTACAGAGGGAATGTTTGTGTCTCTTTTCATGTTCATTAACAACTCTTCCCCTAGACCGCGGAGGACATGGAGGGTTGTCATGGTAATAGAACACAAAAGATTTTCGTACGTCTACTGCATACACTCTAAAGTAGCACGCTCATCTCTTGGTAGATCTAGCACTCTGTCCTGTCTGCTCTAACATATTCAGAAGCGCAAACAGACACACACACACACACACACACACACACACACTTCCGAGAAGACAATTAACAAAGTATCCATATTGCTGTTTGTTATGGTGTGCCCCTGTTCCTGTTTTGGCCAGGTGAGGTACAGCTATAGATGCTTTATTTGATCACCCCATTGACGGAGATCTTTCACACAATGCCAGAAAATAAGAAATATTTTCTATGTGTGTGTAATGTCCACTTCTACCACTCTGGGTAGGTTTTCCCACATGAAAGGGCATCGACTCCCAGAAGAATGTCCATTAAATCTAATCCACATAATGGTTCACATATCCCATTACTGTACGATCATTGCTCCTGCCATCACAAACTGGCTCATATTAGGTTCCTACACATGTAGCAGGTCATCTGCACAATGAACCTAGTGTTATAATTTGCTGTACAGGGCAGACTGCCTCTCCCTCCCTGCCCCATCCAATCTTCACAGCCCAGGTGCTGGCCAGATAAGGCCTTACCAGAAGGCCTAAAAAAACACACACACACACATTAACACCAGAAACAAACTGTCCTAGTGGAAATGTGTTACGCCAGTGTTGACCCTTTATTGTCACGTTGTGTTATTCAATGGATTTTCAGCCAAAGCAAATTTCTGTCTGTTGTCCTTTGATCAAACTGATATTTAAATTTCTTTGCGCACTGTCCTTCTTGCATAGTCAAAATGTTTCCCGATGGAATTTGTCAGATGTAATAGGACAGAAAATATGGATTAAAAAAACAGGTAAAACCTTATCTCACCAACAACTGTTTTATTGGAAAAAAACTGTATTGCTCTTTTTTTGCCTTGTAGATGCCATTAAGAGCAACAAAATGCTCCGGCTCCATTTGTTTTATGGTTGGTCATTATGGAAAAAAAAAGTGTCCGTGTTTGTTCCCCAAAAGACACTGAATAAAGTAAGTATCACTATCTCAATATAGACTGGGTTAATCTAATTAATAATAAAAAATGGCGTTACTTGTTAACAACTCTTTGTTTATTTGTTCCCAAGTCTTACAAAAGAGAAGTGTTTTTTTGTGTTCATTTTTAATGTTCATTCCACGCAGGCAGCTGTCTTTAATCGGGGACGATAAAAAGAGGAGCAAAAGGATGCCTAGAGGCACCTCAGCGCTTAGGCCCTGATTGTAGCTGCCAGGCACATTGAGAGGACAGTAAGTTTATTGATTCATCAGACTGATATCCAGTGTGACTTTCAGAAGGAATTTGGGTCATGCCTTGCTCAAGGTCAAAATGTACATTTTTATTTCCTTTAACTTGTTGGCTCTGTATTTGAAGCCGTAACCTTTCAGTTACCAGCCCGTTGCTTTAACCACTAACAAAATGAACAATACTCTGTCCTGCCTTATATTCATGTTGTTTTTCAACTTATGCCGCATGCCTATACCATGCGGTGGCCAGAATAATTGCTGTGATTGCAGAGCCACCAGGAAGGAGGGG
>JACXGI010007776.1:13506-36095 GCA_016801175.1 Esox masquinongy
ATCCTCACTCCTCCCTCCTCTTCTCCCCCGTCTACCCATCCTCACTCCTCCCTCCTCTTCTCCCCCGTCTACCCATCCTCACTCCTCCCTCCTCTTCTCCCCCGTCTACCCATCCTCACTCCTCCCTCCTCTTCTCCCCCGTCTACCCATCTCCACTCCTCTCTCCTCTTCTCCCCCTTTCTACCCATCCAAACTCCTCTCTCCTCTTCTCCCCGTTTACCTATCCTCTCTCCACGCTTATCCATCCTCATGGTTTCTCATGGTTTAATTAGCCAGTGTGACCTGGCCCAGAGATGACCCCAGAGAGGGTGCTTGTTAATTCAGATTTACTACAGGTTATGAGGGTTTATGCAATAAAGAGGAGGTGGTGGAGAAAAAGTGGGAGATATCTGTAATGGAGGAATAGTAAAGGGATCTCAGAGAGGACATGAGGATGTTGCTGTTTTTCCCTAAAGATTTAGGGTAAAGATCAGTGATTCTGGGTATTTAGGAGATATTGGTGTTAGGGGTGAACATTTGGAACTAGTCCAGACTCCAGACGGTTTATCCATATTAGCGGGGGCAGTGCCATAGAGGTTGTTTCTGTGTATTTGAAATACATTTTAGTATAAAGAATTAGCCAGTCCTTCCTGGAATCCATCAATTAACAACTGGTTAATCCGGGGGATCAGAAAAGTTAGGTGTCCCACTCAGTTGATCACATAAAAATGGTGATCAACGTCGACGTCCGCAACAGAATTCATCATTTAACAGTTATTTCCACAATCCTTATGGGACCCAAAGCGGTGCAAACTGCTTCGGCACCATCACGGTCGGGGGCTAGGAGGGTCAGTCCTGTCGGGTTTCATCTGGAATCCGTTTGAAACTTCAGTATGCACTCTCTGAACTCTGGGGTCCTTTTTGACCTCAGGAGGACCTGAGTACCAGGATCTTGCCTGAGGATTGGCCGGGCCAACGTTTCCGGGACAACCTGATGACTTGGTCACCCGGTGATGCCCACATCCTGCCTTCCTGTCTATGCTTGACCCCTCTCCCTCCCCTCACTGGTTGGTTGAGCCTGCTGTCTGATCTAGAAATGAATGGTTGGGTTTTCTAGAAATGATTGTGGCCTTCGTGTTTCGCTGATCCCTTGATCACGCCACTGTCGCATAGGTTGTACGCAGAAAACAGGTTGAGGACACGGTCGGATAGGTTGTACACAGAAAACAGGGTGAGAACACGGTCGGATAGGTTGCACACAGAAAACAGGGTGAGGACACGGTCGGATAGGTTGCACACAGAAAACAGGGTGAGGACACGGTCGGATGACAAAGGTGAGAATCTGCCGTTGTAGCCTTGGTCAAGTCCCTTGACCCTAATTGCTCCTCTAAGTTGCTCTTGAAATCAATAAATTACTAAAATGTAAATTCAATAACCGGAATGAATAATTCAGAATGTTCTTCAGAGGACACATCCCAATATTCAACTGTCCTGAGCCTGTTGGGAGACAACGAGACAAGACCATAATTCCAACTTGCACACCAATGAACTGAGGGGAGAAGAAGAGGTGCAATGTTGGGTAAAGGGAAAAACAAAATCTTTGTGAAGATGAGTATTGGAGAGAGACCATCCAAAAAGAGGTGTTCCACATTTGAGGCAGAAGATCATGAGATCACATTTACTAAAGGAGAAAAAATTTGAGGCAAAGTTATAATGCCTATAAAACTCCTATTCGGTACTTCAAAAGCACTAATTATAAAATTGGGTGAACTCCAGCCAGCACCACTGAAATATGTCAGTCATAAATATACTGTCCTTATTAACTCCCTACCCAGAGAAACTGGGTATTTTCTATCTGAGCATGATGTTTCCCTCTTGGTAATTGGTTCTGGGATTTGTATTGTTTAGGGCTATCCAGTGTCATGTATTTAGCGTTGTATCTAAAATATTGTGACCCTGAGAACTGCCATTAAAAAGACAAATTAAAAAGTGCCAGCCTGTACAATAGCGTCAGTCCAGGGATCTGAGCCGATACCTCCAGGCCTTACATAATGCCGTAGCATCGACTTTAATCCCACAGGCCCGTAAGGTCTTTCAGCAGGAACTCTCTGCATCTTTAACCACTTTCCTGTCAAATATATTTACAGTGTCTTTGGACTATTCAGATCCCTGCACTTTCTCCACATTTTGTTGTGTGAAACAAATGTATGTATTTATTGCTAGATGTTTGCTGTGCCAAAAAAAAATGCCCCATGAGGAGAATAAAGAGTCTCTATTCTATAAAGGCCTGGTTTATGGTGTGCTGCAGAGATTTTTGTCCTTCTGGCAGGTTCTCCCATCCCAGCAGAGAAACTCTGAAGCTCTGTGGAAGTGGCCATTGGGACAGCAAGGCTCTAGGAAGAGTCTTGGTACTTTCCAACTAATTCTGTCTCACAATGACATAGCCCCCTGTGCTCCTGGGGAAGTTCAATGCTTTAGCAGTTTTTTATAAACTCCACAAATCCATGCCTTGACGCAATTGGTCATGGCTTGGTTCCTGCCCTGACATGCACAAGTGTAAGACCTGATATATACAGGTGTGTGGCTTTCAAAATCATGTCGAATCAATTGAATTTGCCCAAATGGACTCAAATCAAGTTCTAGAGACATCTCAGAGATGATCAAAGGACACAGGATACATCTGAGCTCAATTTGGAGAGTCGTGGCACTCGGTCAGAGTATTTATGTTTGAGATATTTCAGATATTTCAGTTTTTCATTTTCAATATATTGGCAAATAATATCCAAAATGATGTTTCAGCTTCATCATTATGGGGTATTGTGTGTAGATTGATAGCAAAAAACATATGTCCAATCAATTACAAAACGAAGTCGGTTACACAAGAAAGTGTGGAGAAAGTGAAGTGGTCTGGATACTTCCCGAAAGGCCCAGTATACAGGACGGTTTTAGGCCATGGCAAGGGTACAATTACCCAACAACGGTGAGTCAGTCTGTCTCTTGTACGGTCACAGTGTTCTTATTGAAACCCACACCAAAGGAGACGAGGTAATCGACCCACTGTGGGTTTTGCGTATTTGTCGGACAGACCCTTGATCATGAAGCTGCAATCTTGGGCACAGATCTTAAGGTGCTTCAAGTAGGATATCTGGTTGATACGTACAGTGAACTGTAAAAAGCCTTTGAACAGTGATCTTTTTTTTTTTACCTCTGT
The DNA here is from genome assembly GCA_016801175.1 of Esox masquinongy. NCBI lineage: Eukaryota > Metazoa > Chordata > Actinopteri > Esociformes > Esocidae > Esox > Esox masquinongy. The sequence goes on from JACXGI010007776.1 coordinate 16,697, forward strand.
ATGCCAGTGTTTGGATTTCATATACAATGTCTATGGAGTTAACACTTTAATTTGAGGGCATTTTCATCCATACTGGATAAACCATTTAGAAATTACAGCATGTTTTGTACATAGTCCCCAATTTTAGAATGCCAATAGCATTTCGACAGTTGGCTTTACAGCTGTTTATTTTATGGGCAGGTTTGTTTGTTTGCACTGTTAGTGTTTGCACAAGAGAGCTGTCAATGTCCAGTGTTGATTCTAAATGCTTTGCATTTGGAGTCTGTCACTGGTGTCTGACAACATGAGGACCAAAATAAACTCACTGCAAGTCAAGCTGGCCATTATGAAGCAGACAAATTGGAAAAAAAAATCTGTCAGACATAGCCAGAACATAAGAAAAGTCAAAATCAACAGTTTCATATATTCAGAAGAAGGAATGCACTGGTGACCTCAGCAACGGAAAATTACCAGCTAGACCAGGGACCAACTTTACAGTTGGACCGAAAAACCAAAGAATGCTGACTATAATGAAGAATAAAACACAAAGGAACTGTCCGACAGTTCGCTTTCCGAGACGTAGGCATGGTTGTATCAACTGCTACCATCAACGGATAAGGAACTCTGACTCACCATCAGATGAGAAGATCTCTGTTTAAAATCTTTTTTGAATCCTTGGTGCAGTCATTTGCTATACATTCCTATTTAATTTCCCCTCTCTGGAATGTTTTACCATTTGTACACATTTTTATTTCATTGTGTTTTTGTTTTAAGGTAGAGGAGAGAAAGTGGGAATGACCGAGGTGAGAGTCTCCTTTAACATCAGAGGGCTGGAATGCAATGTAATAAACTGTTTATCAGATACTTTTTTTTCTTCTACTAGTGAACCAGTTACGAAATGTAAAAACGTATATGACGTCAAAATGTTTCAAAGGAGCTCCGCATAACGGTTTTCTTTTACAGCGTGTATTTCTTTTAATCACATTCAAGCCTTTCAGATTCCAGATGAACATTGAAATGATAAAAGCCTGGTGACGGGGTGGAGTTTGTGAGGTGGACAAATCCCAGCCTCAGTGACCACGTGGTTCTCTGCACCACGTTGTGGTGGGGACGGGATCGGTGCCAAGCCGGTGCCAGCTGGAGGGCGAGGTCATTTAAAAAGAAGGGCGAGGGGCGCGGGATCAGCTACATCCTCCCGAATCAAAACATGTCCAAAGAAGCATGTTGATTTGCCTAATTAACAGGGAGTGGGCGAACCAAAGGGTTTAAGTGTCGTCAGAGGGACGGCAGCCTAGAATGGAAAGGGGTTATCGTGTTCGGACTTTAATCCAGGAAGTGTGTCTAGGGGATATTTTCTTATCACCCTCCTGTCATTCTACCTGATCCTTTCTCTTCTCTCTCCTTCCATTATTGTATCCAGATACAACATCCAGTTGATCAGTTGAATAGTTTACAAATGGTGTGTTGCAAAATTATCTTAGCGGGCTTTTCCAGTTTAGGTTAAGCCATGTTTAGGGAAAGATTTTTTAAGCATAATGTGCTAAAATCAAGTTTGCACAGTTTTTTTTAAAATATCCTAAAAGATATATATATATATATATATATATAAATGTATATAAATCAGAAATTAGGCAAAATTAACCTTAATATTCACCAGAGTGATCCCACCCTCATCAACCCCAATACTAACATGGACCCTTCATCTTTTACAATTTAAAAGGCCCCCAATGTACAACGGTTGGGTGAAGGGGCACAGCGTTTGTGGGAATCAGTAGACATAAATAAATCTGGGAATAAGACTGATGAGGCGGAATCTAAAATAAAAGCTTATCTTCCCATCCTGGCTTGTTGGATCCAACAAAGCCTCTGACCACTGGAGGATTGTAACTCGTTACAGTCTAATATGAAGCGCGAGCCATGTTGAAACAATCCTTCGACTGAGCACGGACGATGATGATCTGTTTTCCGAGGCTTTCACTGTTATTTTTAATGTTTCTATTCGGTTCTCCAATTTAAAGCTTAGTACTTGTAGAGTTTATCTCACTTTTACACTGATCTTCAAGGTAAACTTTCGAAAATTATTGGCATATTTGGAAACATCCGATGTACCTTCTGTCCGTGAAATAATGCAACATTGCCTAAGGGAATTTTAAATTAAAACAGCATATAAACGCAACCTTAGATTTTTAATGGAATATCTACATAGGTGTACAAAGGCCCATTATCAGCAACAATCAGTCCTGTGTTCCAGTGGCATGTTGTGTTAGCCAATCCAAGTTTATCGTTTTAAACCCTTTTGCGATTATGTTAGCACAGATGAAAACTGTTGTGCTGATTAAAGAAGCAATAAAACTGGCCTTCTGTAGACTAGTTGAGTATCTGAAGCATGTATCAGCAATACTATGAGCTGCGTTTGATTTGAGCCAATTTCCTCCTACAACCGGACAATGACCTAAAGCACATTGAAATCTCTTCAGATTACCTCAACAAATTGACAATTAGAATGCCAAAGGTCTGCAAGGCTATAGTTGCTGCAAATGTAGGATTCTTTGGCAATAGTAAAGTTTGAAGGACAATTATTATTTCAATTAAAAATAATTATTTCGAACCTTGTCAATAACTATATTTGCTATTCATTTTTGCTATATTTCTTATTCAAACTCATGTATTTCATGTATGTTTTTATGGAAAACAAGAAAGTTTTTATGTGACCCCAAACTTTTGAACGGTAGTGCATACTGGGTTGTTTTGTTACCGCAAAGAAACTAATTAGTTCATTTTTCCAACACCTTGAATTGACTCGGTTTGAGAAGAGGAAACCTGCATTTTAACTAACTCCATACAGCTGACCCCATTGACAGAAAGTGAGGTCATATCGCCAATGCTTTGCAATGTGGGAGTTATTATGGTATTGTAAATGCATCGTTACACTGCGTGTGTGTGCTGAGAGTTTCAGAGCGTGAGTGCCTGAGCTTTCGGCGTGTTCGAGATAATTTGCCCTGATTTTGAAATTCTTCAATCCTTTGACCTTGAAATTGTGTCTATAGTTGGAGGCAATCAATTATTTATGACGGTAATGTTTGCCAGCACTGTTGTTTGGCGAAATGACCCAGGGTGATACAGTGTCTAAGGAATCGTAATATTCTAGTTACTAATTCCTCGCTGCTGCTGGATGAGGTCATTAAGGAGAATGTACAGTATTGTATCCATTCAGCTTGGTATCAGTTAATATGTATCATATTGTGATTCTTTTGCAAAAAGACATGCTGGACGATTGTTGATATGGCTTAGTGGAAACCTTTTTACTCTACTTTTGTGTCCTCTACACATACAGTTTGTGCATCTAGCGAATAATGCTTACAGAAAACAGAGAGCAATTCGGAATATTAGCGAAAACAATTTGGAATATTAAAGGGGTGATCCATCCACAACCACAAATTACACATTCAAATAAAAAAGTACTTGTCCACTATAGTTGTGGAAAACTAATACACCTTGTTCAGACATTCAGCGCCACTACATTGACGTGTGTCGATAGTGCTCACTGATAACCTTTCAGACAATAAAAAAGTGGAGCATCCGAAGAGGCTGGGTTCCTTCAGACGATAATTTTTCCCCGAAATAGTATTTTCTGTTTTGTTTTCCTGACAAAGATAAACGTTGTGGATTGATGTTTTATGTTGTTTTTTTATTTTGTTTGGTTAAGCAATAGCATTGTATTTATACCTAGTATGGTTTTAGGTCATTGCATAAATAACCGTAATGTACTTTTTTAAGAGTTTTTAGTCTTCACCCAGGCAGAAGACGGGTAGGCTGCGCTAAAGCAGTTTGAGATTATTTGATGGATAGTTCTTGTCACCTAGCCACAGTCCATATGAAGTGTGTTAGAGCTACTAAACCCACAATTCAATACTAGCTCCGGACGCGCATGGCTGGCTATAGGTTTTTGAAACATCAGTAGCTAGGTAGCTTGCGAGCTAGTAATGCGCAAATATCTGCAGTTTCTAAGAATTTTGTTCTAAAATCCCTTACAAAACTGTAAGTTTTGAATCTCACTATGTAAGTTAGAATCTCACTATTTTATACATATTAAGTATTGCATCTATAGTTCATAGCTGGCTGAATCAGGTTGCTGTGGCAACACACAAGGGTTCCTGCGAGAGAGATTGGAGAAAAATCCTGCTTTGCTTCACGGTAGTTGAAGGAAGATAAGACATTACACTTTCAGGAAATTGAAATGTTTAGGGATTAATTATATATTTAAAGCAAAACAGTAAGTATAGGTACCATTTTATTTGGCTGGACTGTCTGTAGATGCTCTACAAACTATTTACAATATCAGTAACATGTCAACTGCATTTGTTAATATTCATCAAAAATTGTTGTTGAATACTGTCCCCATATATGCTGTTGAAATGCTGCTGATAGTCAAATAGACGGTTTGTATTGTCTACAGACTGTCCAAATAAAGTGTTTCCGCCACACGGAATTACAACGAACGTTGAAATATATTCCAAGACAGTTCTTACAATTCCAACAACGTCTTTACATAGTCATTTAAAAAAGTCAATACTAAAAAAGTCAATAATAAAAAGTCAATACCAAGCGTTAACATAAATAAAATCCACAAGAATTTCCATTTATGGCTCACAGCCCGCAGTATAAGTAAACAACATTGTTTATGTACGTCAAAGGTTTTTCTAAGCGTGTTATTGTCATATGGTGGCACGTGTTTCCCACTGTCACGTCAGACGAACATAATGACTTTGGAGTGTCCTTTCGGGGGAGCACGCTATTTGGTGGGGGTAGACGTGTGTGGACAGGAAGGGGGCTGCGGTGAAAAGGCCCCATTCTCTCTGATGAAGGTAGCACTGTTTTCAGAACCCTGGAAAACATCAGCCACTCAAACACCTGCTCCCAGCACAGCCGCAACCCCCCCTCCCCACACTCATCTGCCCCCCGCCCAACCACGTCGCTCTATCTCCAGTTAACACAAGCACAATTACAGAGCGATAAAGGACACTTTTCTCTTAATTGCCTGCTGACTTTTACTCTTCCTCTTTCCCTTTCTCTCACTCCTTCAGGTGCAATATTTGAAGGTTGGCTCCGGGTGTAATGTGTTTCTCTTTTTTTTTCTTGCAATTTTGCGACTTTCAAAAAAGGGCCCCATCTGTGCAGATTCTTGTCAATGCACTTGCTTGGTTTGCATTTGTGAGGGAAGTATGCAATATGTTGTGCCCCCCCCCCCTTCAGTTTTAGTCAGAATTATGTGTGCTTGTGTGAATGAACAGATCAGTAGACTGTTGTGGCTACAGATTCGACACACCAGCCTGCTGATCTGTCACACCACTGTCACACACACACACACACACGCGTAGGATGCAACACACTCCCAAACATGAGACGGGACTCACCTGCTGTTTGGGAAGCAAATGTTCCCTGTTGCGTCCACAATGTTTTGGTGGGGCAGGGTTCTTTCCTGTCAAACAATCCCTTTTACATGACTTCTAAGGAATAACTAAAAGGGGATAAAGGGATGAATTGAAACAAACCTGTGCTGCTGTATTTGTTCAGTGGGTCTTCCTCCAGCGTTCAGATTAACTCCCCCTTCGCAGGCTTTCGTACTATTGAGTCAGGAGTGTGTGGGTACATGGGGTTGGGTAGGCTACTGGTTAGCTCATCTGACCAGCAACTGAAAGTTTGCTAGATTGAATCCATGATCCGGCGAACGGAATAAAAACTCCCTGAGCAAGTTAACTTTAATTGTCCCCAAGTTAATGAACATGAGGGTGTGTTCTCAGTCATACTTACCTGGTAAAAGAAGGATAAAGGAAAGCAGAAAAAACACTGCTCTACCAGTGTTTGAATGAATCCCAGCTAAAGGAGCAGATGACCGTGTGAATGCAGACATCAAGCGCACAACCCGTGTAAAGTAAATATGAATAATTTGAAGTTGTTGTAATCAAACACTTTTGTTTAATTACACTTTGATGTTAGTGGTAGTCACGCAATCAGTATTTTCAGAATTTGTTAATGTAAATGAATACTTAGCTATTTGATCCAGTCGAGTCTGAGAATCTCTATTTTATCCATTTATCCCTCTTTATACACACAAGTTTTTAAGAACCAGTCATACAATAACGCCTGCAGTCAAAAAAAGTTTTACAATAAAAAAACAAAACCATCTAACACAAGCAGACACATTTTTCTTTTTTGTGAAAACTCAAGGCCAGCAGGAATTAAAGCCTGAGCTAATTTTTGCAGCTTATTCCACTTCAGTGGGCCAAAAAAATAAAGTTGGTTTTAACTTGTTCTGAAGCTACCCATTTCCACATAAACTTCTTACCATGTTCTCATTTTATAATCTAAAATACAAATAAAAGTAATTTCTGTAAGGATATCCAATCTTGATTTTAGTTTCTTTAATAATTCATAAACAACTGAAACAAACTGTAAATGCAATGTTCATTCAGTTAGATACTTGCTCTTCTCTCAGTATGGAAACACCTCTGCCACAACCCAGCAATTGTAGATTGGGTGCACCAGTAAAAGGGGGGAAGGTGTTGGATGGGATGATTTGTTGGTAGACTAAGCTGATCAAGCCTATAATGCTAGGAATTCTTCACAAATGTATTATTGACTTATGTTCCAACAGACCTTCTGAGCATGTGGGTTTCACAGAGATGATGCACATCCATTTTGATGATTTATGTTCCTGGATGTGTTTGGGGTCCAAAACATCTTGATAATCAGCCGATCTCACAGTCATATTCACGCATTCAAGTGGCCCAGAGGCAGCAAGCACATCTACTTATGAAATCCTGTCCATACAGCTGTTGACTTTACATACGGTCAAACCAGATGTGCATGATCTCTGTGAAATCCCGAAAAGCGCAGAATGTCTGGCGGAACAGTCTTTGAAAACATTGTGATTTGTTCACAATGTTCATAAGTGAGCGTCGTGCATCAGGGTCTTAAAGTCATCGGATGTGAAAGTGTAGCACACCTCAGCGCCACTACAGTAACATTCATACTAACACAGGGAGATCTTTACAGAAATCATCACTATGTTGGTGGCCAAAACAAGTGTATCACCTTTGTTGGTACTTTTAACATACAAAAGCAGGCAAATAGTTTACGCACGGTCAAATTGAGTCTTCTCAAAAAGGTATTCGCAACAAGCGGATGAGCATTATCAACCCTTATGATATGGTCGGATGATGAGCTCAAATGTGAAGCTAACTGAAGCGAGCCAATAACAAAAACCTGGGTGGATCTCACTTGGTTTGCTTTACATCCCTCACTTATGGCTAGCCAATGGAACCAATCCACTTCATCCAAGTTACATGAAAGTCTTTTATCCAGTGATAAATAATTAGCTTTTATTGATTTGAAACAAAAACAATCAAGCACAGTCAGAACGATTAACCAAATATATAACATACCAGAGGTCATAGTCAGATTTGAGGTAAGTTGACTTAACATGGTTTTCGACCACTGGTTGTACAAGTGGTGCTCTTGAACCAAAAACATCCCAAAAAATGGTGTTCTATATCATGTTTGTGCCCCATGTAATCAAAACCAATCGCTTTTGAACTTGGGCTTTCATAGCTAACTGAGGTACGATAGTGATTCTACCTTATGATCATATAACATCAGATTACACATTCAGCCCAAAATGTGAGGTTTAAAGAAATAAAGCTTGTTATTTGCTTGTTAAGTCCCAGACCGCTTCGTTAAGTCAAAGCATGTTGTCTACTTATCTCAAGTCTGAATCGAGCCCCATGTGATTGAACCAGAAAAACAGACAATAGAGATCACATGATTACTGTGTCTAGATCACACAGTGCAATCCAGAAAATCTTTGCTCTACTTAAAGGAGCAATCAACAGCTGAAACTGTAACAAAGCCATGTCCCTGCCACTGTTTCTGTAAAAAGCTGCGGAATGGGTTACCAGGGCAATGGCCCAAATATAATGTCTTCATGGGGGAATGGGATTCCTAAGTCTACGAAAGACTGGATATCAATCCTCAATCCCCATCGATCCCAAAACAGCATCTCAGAAGCAACTTTTATTGTGAAATGCATGTTTAATGTATAAAAACAGTTGTGGTGATTGTCTTATTAAATGGATAAGCTGTAGATGGTTATTTTGGTATAGGCCATTGCCATTCGTGTAGCCACGTCAAAAACCCCTACCCAGACAATGGCAATGGTGTGCAACACACACATGCACCCATTCACACAAACACACACACACACACACACACACACACACACACACACACACACCAGCTAAAGATACATTAATAAACTGTTTTGCAGAACCACAAGTCATAGCTTTTGACAGTAACATTGAATGTGTTGTGTTTAATGGCTGCATCCAAATGATTAAGATTTCATGTATTATACTTTACTTACTGTATAACATGTACATTTTTCATTTTAATTCATCACTTACATTGATCATGTATCTACAGGGTGAGAGAGAGAGAGCGTGAGAGAGAGGTAAAGAGACCTTCAAATTGACTCCATTGACAGTCAGTATTCAGTTCCGCTTTTAAATTAAAGTATTCAACATTGTAGTAGTGGAACATTTAATTAACTATTCAAAACAATTCTGTCCTCACATCTAATGAAATTCTGGGTATGTGAGAATGTACTTGGCAAATAAAGGAGATTCTGATTCTTCAGTGTTTGGGTTTAATGAACTATGTTGTTGAACTAGGAATAAATAAAAAGCAATTCAAGTCCAGTGTATTCAGTAGTTAATAACTACACTAATATATTGAAAAAAGTAAGCTACTGGAAATAGACACAATATTTTGTTTGCAAAACTAAAATATGGGTATATTAAGCATTACTTTACTTTTGTTTTTCATCACCAGTCCTGATTCAATCTCTCTTGTTCCTAATAGCCTAAGTGAAAACCTCACACAACATCTGAGCACAAAATTGATCTGTTCTCGCATACTCAGTCTATGACACATTGGCAAATTTTCACAAATTCGTTTGCATGTTGCACACTACTTTTTCAAAGTCACTTCAGTTCAGCAACTTCTTTTAGTGTGAATTAATTGGTAGTCTGTCAAGCTATCTTTTGAAAGTAGCTTCCCCAACTCTGCTTTTCTTTACCTTGTTGAGTATGTCATTGTCCCTTAGTCTGTCTGTTTGTGTGTGTGTTTTGTGTGTGTGTTTGTGTGTGTTTTGTGTGTGTGTTTGTGTGTGTGTTGTGTGTGTGTTGTGTGTGTGTTTGTGTGTGTGTTGTGTGCAGTCAGGAAATGGTGAGTATGTGGGAGTACTACACAGTACGTCTCTTTCATTCCAACCCTTCCCGCTCCTCGCTGCTGTATCCTCTACACATGCACACACGCACACACACACAAAAACACACACACACACACACACATGCGCACACGCCCAAAAATATACACACAGATATACACACAGACATATTCTCACTTTCACCATAAAGTTTGGCAAAGCCGCACTCACATGCTACATACATACACAAATCCAGTACTTTTCTACTTGATCAGTTCAAAAAGAGAATCACAAAGATGTTGTCAAAATTCATTTCAGACCCGTGTGTGTGTGTGTGTGTGTGTGTGTGTGTCCATGCACATGTGCCCTGTGACCTTTTTGTAGAACTGACTTCATAACCAGTGGTAGCAGGATCCTGGATGACAAACGTGGAGCCACACTGTAAGTCACCTCTATTGAGAATTAAATTGCTTTCTCTCCATCATCCCTCCCCTCTCCCTCTCTGTCTCCCTCCCTTTCTCTCCTCTCTCCCTCCCACCCACCCTCCCTCTCCCTTTCTTTATTTTTCCTTGTCCCTAACCACAACTCTATTCCCTTTGTGTGTCTGTATCAGCCCATTCACCACAGACACACACTACGTCTCTGTTGTTTTTCTATTAGAATATCTCCCTGTAGATTCTGTGTTCGAACAAAAACAAATCTAAGACAACAATTACAAAATTCAGCACGTAAAATCACAAAATCTTTAAAATACAGACATGTCCAAAGAAAATAACAAAAATTAAAGTGTAAACTGGGAATTGTTCAGGGTAGAATATAAATATGTGTCTCTGTTAAAGGAGTCAGTCTTTTTACAATAGACAAGAATAGACTGCCAGTGCTAGACACAAATTAGGAACTGATTTTTATCGAAAAACAACACTGTCAATGTGGTTGCATCAACCTAGCTACTAGCATAAGTCACTATAGGCTACATTAGCATGCTAAATGTAAACATAGCATAGGTTCATTCAAGTGAGCCATGACCAGCTGACATTGTTTTGTGATTGTCATTGGCTGATTAACTGTTATCTTCCACAATGAATGAACCAGAATGAAGTGTATTTAGAAGTACATTACCATTTATTAACTTGAAAGTAATAAATTACGCTTGGTAGCATAATAGTGCTTGAAAAACTTGGTTTTAAATGAATCAAGTAGCATGGAATCCATAGGGAATCAAGGTGTAATTGGAATTTATGATTTATGTTGAAATGTCTTCACTAATCTCAGTGCATCTCTGTACAATGCTTTTAATGTACCATCGCCTGAATATAAACTACAGATAAATGAGGTCTCTAACACTGAATAACACCATACTGAATAATTTGTCTTCAAATGTACATGTAAATCACATTTCAGTCTATGGAGGGGGTAGGCAAATCAACTCCATCTCTCCACCAGCAAATCAGATCTTGGTGGTGAACTTAAAGATGCATTCCAGGATATATGTCCACTGGTTTCAAAAGTGGTTCTGTCGAGCCGAAACAGCTCCCCAAAAAATATTTACTAAGTCATGTGAGTGTCGATATGTGCACCACATCATCAAAACCACATCCTTTTCAAACTTGGAATTTCATGGCTAACTGAGGTATGATAGTGATTCTAATTATAGGTTATGCACATATAAACAACATATTACATATCCAGCCCAAAATGGGAGGTTTTAAAACACTGCTTGTTATTCGCAGAATACTGCATCTTTAAAATGCATCTTGTCCGGGTTTTGGGCATACTGCTCTAGTGAGGTTTGAAGTTTGGACTGGCTCGGCCTGGACCGGGATCTCCGTCAGTCACTGATGATTTTGGGGGTGGGGGGGTGATCTCTTTCTCTTTTTTTCTCACTGTTTTAAGACTTGATCTCTCTACTGACTACCACACACCTCCTTGCCCTGGTCAACACACACACACACACACACACTGACACACAAACACACACACACACACACACACACACACACACACACACACACACTGACACACAAACACACACACACTGACACACAAGCATGCGGTATCGTCAAGTGCACGCCCTTTTGGCGTGTAACATCTCAATGAGCAGGTTGTTGCAGGGCACCTCTCCGCTCAGGTGCTTGTAGCACAGGTAGTCTTCGGCCTGCGCCGACAGGGCCCTGAGTTCCGGCACGCGGAGCAGCAGTTGGCTGAACTTGTCCAGGTACTGGGGGTAGGCACACAGCGTGTACTCCAGCAGAGCCCCGTTGACTTGCTCCTGGACGCCCTCCACGAACGCCTGGTTCTCCAGCAGCTTCACGTCTGAGGGAGGAGAGAGAGACAAGGCTGAATCCCGATCGTCTCAATGCCGGGGCATACCAGACCGCACACTGGCATGACAAAGGGTTTTATGGCTTCAGTTACGTCGATAACCGGCTTGTAGTAGCTGTGAGGCATCTTGTGGTTTGAGTATATACTTCACAATGTGTCATTCCTAAGGACAGGGCTTAACTGTGGTATACTGGCCATACACTACACCCCTTGTGCCTCATTGCTTAAGTATGACTATACCAGTTCGCAAGGATGTTGAGGGCTAAGATACAGCAATGAATGCACCATTTTCTAAATGTTTGGACGACAGTATGTAAAGTTGTCTTGGGAAACATGGGGATAGAATCTTGTCCTTCCTTGTTTCTACATGTGCTTGAGACCATCTGAAGCATTGTCACAACTGTTTGCACCCAACGCAACGACAATGTTGGTTAAAATAAGTGTCCTCATGTGGGCTACTGTACAAGCCACATGAAAGAATAGCTCTGTTGCTAGCTTCGCTAAGAGAGGGACAATAGCTTGCCATGTTCTCAGATAAGCTCCTTTCCAGGGGCTCAGCAAAGGAGTGCCAAGGGGGGAGACACTCACAACTGAACCAAATGTTGTCGATAATATTTTCATTACGGCTCAAAGGTGAAGCGAAGATTTCCCCAACAAACAGGACTGAGGAAGAAAGGGTCTAAAGAATGCTACCCGACAGAGAGGGAGATTAGGATACAGGCAAAGAGAGAGCGAGGCGAAGAGAGAGGGAGAGAGGGTGGGAGGAAGAAAGAAAAAGAGACGAGAGGAAGGGAGGGATGGATACAGGGAGGCAAACACACACAAGCCTCTCAGAGCCCACACAAGCATCCACACTCAGCGCAAACGCCGAGGCCCTCTCAAGCACTCTCATTATTAAAAGCAGCTTTTGTTCAGGGTGGGCTAGCACTAAATTGCTACCGCTTTGGGGGAATGTAGACGATAAAATGCAATTTTCCCATCTACCGAGCGCGGCGGATTCTGGTCGTGTGTCTGTCTGGAGAAAAAGCCATGTGGGGGTCAATCCATTAGGCCTCTATTGAGTTTGGTGTGCAACAAGGGCGACGTTCGTTGCCTTTGTAAACATAGTCTATTCAGGAGGGCCTAATTCGAATTAAGCCCATTACCTGCGTAAAGCACCACAGCATTTAGACTAATCATTTAGATAAAGGGGCGAATCTGCCAACATGCTTAAATCCCACCCTATCAACATGACGTCTTTCTTTTGACAAATTAATAGCATTGGATCTAATTCAAATTGAAGAAATTGCTGGTTATCTTTCGAAATGTGATGAATGAGGTGAGGTTAAAAAGTCAATTTGGGTCATTTAATCCCAATAAGAAATCGGAATCTCATTTTAGACGCATGTTATTATTTGATTTGAATTATCCAATAGTGCTTAATTGATCCACCTTCTGCACATTAATCATATCTACTATTTTTACCAAATGAATATGAAAAAACAACCAAAAAAAACCCATATGATTTGGAATGTCTACTGGGGGGGCCATATTGCTTGTCAGAAGCATCTGAAGATGCACTTTAAATCAAGTTTGTTTTGACGTGTCTTAATGTTTTCAGTGCTTATGTGGATGCCTTTGATTTGTTATGAGGCTGCTTACAACCCATGGCTGTGGTCTGTAAATGGATCTGCAACTCAAAGAGTCTGAAAGGGATGAAGAACTTGAAGAATTCTGATATTAATTTAATCATGGATACATAAACACGTACATCTTAAAAGTCTTTGACATTTGCTAAATGTTTTTTAAACCTCCCATTTTGGGCTGGATGTGTTGAGCTGGATGTTGTTTATATATGCATTATCTATTAATACAATCACTCTCATACCTCAGTTAAAGTTGAAATTCCAAGTTTGTGTCATCACATACATGACATAGTACACAATTTTCAGGGACTCATTTGGCTCAACAGCGACACTTACAACCAGTGGCCAAAAATCCCAGAATGTATCTTCAATCCTTTAGGTTTAGGATGATCCAATCCCACAGTAAGAAACTTACATAAACATGTTACATCTTTATGTTGAGTTTGAAAGAATTCACTAGCTTAGCAGTTGGATGTAGACATTGGCCCTCAAAACTATCTCTAACTTTATACTTGACAGTGCTATCCACAAGTTCATCTGAATGGGATTCCCTAGCTAGTTTGTGAACCACACCTTGAAGAACTATACCTCGAAGAACCACACCCTTGACTATCTAGGGTGTCAGTTGGCCTAGTGGTTAAAGTGTTAGTGCTGACAAGGTGAAAGACTGTCGTGCCCTTGAGCAAGGAACTTAAACCCAATTGCCCCTGTTTGACTCTGGATAAATCAATACAGTTTAAAAGTACTATTGGTTATGGGGTTATCCAGCAGGTTCCCCTCTTCTCCGACTCACCAGGGTTGAAGAGGATGAGGAACTTGAAGCAGGCAATTTCTCTTCGGTCAACCTGCAGAGTCTGTAGTTTCTGCACTAGCTCCTGTCCTGTTTGCACCAGGCTGGTGAGAGTGGGTCCGGCCTGGGATGCTATGGAAGCCATCTCAATCTAGACCACAAAGAACATCATTTCAACAAAGTAGTCTGTAGTCCTTAGAGGTATAATCAGTGACATACATTAACCATTAGGAACTTCTTCCAAGGTGTGTGTGTCGTAGTCCCTGCTCTCACCTCCTGCCCAGTGACCAGTACCACACTTCCCTCCTTGCCCTGTTGGACCTGCCTGGAGATGAAGTCCAACACCAGCAGCTCGCTCCAGCAGTTGTGAAGCAGCTTCATTTGATCTCCTACCTGAGAGAGGAGGCAAAGGAATTTATATCCATTCAAACGTACTAGCCAGGAGATTCTGGGCATTTATAGATATGACGCTGTCAAACGTCAAAACGTCAACCCCGCCAAAAGGGGATGAAGGACATCCAGTGGACAATGACAGTTGTTGTTTTTTTATCCGCATGTCCCACTGATTTGTATCATGTAGTGGGGTTATGTAGTGGGGTTATGTAGTGGGGTTATGCAGTGGGGTTATATCTTTTATAAAGCTCATGGGGAAAATCTGAATGCTCAGCTCAAGTGCTACGGTATTTGCTGTGTGAAAATATGCACATGGTGGTAGGAACTTTGGCTTTACAAAGCAAGGTGGAAACTCACCTTCTCCCATACAAATGTGTAGCAATCACCCGGACAATGCATGGCGACCAATTTCTACATATGGAGTTCCCAGGCTACATAGACAGGTTAACCAAACAATGTGCATGCCATCTCTATAAAAACATTGACAGTGTCTCTCTACATAATTCTTATTGTCTAGTAAATATTTCTAATACGACAGAGAACTGTGGTTGTATGCTATTAGTGGAGCAGTCAAGCTAGGGATGCCTATTGTGTTTTTGCTCTGGTAAATGCCACAAATCGCAGAAAATACAATAGCTACACAGTACTGACTAAAATAAATATCCATGGCAGTGAATGCTGTTTAACAACCACCAAACTCATTACATGATGTGACTGCTGCATTGGTTGTTTGACAAACTTCAACATTCTTTGAATTCAGTTATGTCTATCATCTCATGTAAATGCACTAGGCAGTCACAGAAACGTGTCAACATCACCAGGAGATACCTACATACTGTGTGTGAAATGTAAATATCACAAGTAGAAACAGACAGGTGACAAATAAAAGGAAAAAGAAAGACATAAAGGCATGTTCACACTGTACCTTAGGTTAGGGCTAAGATAGCCCAGGGCTTGGCACAATGCAGTGTAAAAACGCCGTAAGTGTCTCAGGAAGGTGTTAGATGTCCACGAGCCGTCAGAACGGCTTCAATGCACCTTGGTATAGATTCTACTGGAACTTGGTATAGTCTCTGGACCTCTACGAGAGGGACTGAACACCCTTCTTCACAAGAAGCATTCCCTCATTTGGTGTTTTGATTACGCTGATGGCGGTAGAGAGCGCTGTCTAACACGTCGGCCCAAAATCTCCCATGGTTGTTCAACTGGGTTGAGATCTGGCGACTGCAAAAGCCATAACATATGACTCACATCATTTTTATACTCGTCAAACCATTCAGTGATCCCTGTGTGCCCTGCTCAGTATTTTTATAAATACCACGGAGCATGATAGGATGTTGATTGCTTAATTGTATCATGCAGTGCACCTGTATGGAAGCATCGGCATTTATGCTCCTCCACCCTTTTGTTCAGGTTTTTCCTGTAATTTGTTATCAGTCTGTACCTACATAGTGTTTATGAACAGAACCCAATTGGGAACACTTTTTAGTCTGGGTTTTCTGTTGCCATGGCGAATGGATGCTATTTAGCACTAAGTCGTGCTCTCTCACGGCGAGGTCAAATTTTCATTACATTTGTGGTAGCACAGCGAGTTCTTCAACAGCAGATTTTAGGGTCAACACAAATACCAAAACTTGCTATACACACTCCAGGAACAACAAAACCATGTGCAGAAAATAATGTGAATGCCACATGCATTCTGAATATAGTGGACACGATAATGACAGTGGACTGTGGAATCCTACTTCTATTTCCCAGCCACTGAAAACCTTGAGTACCTTGGAATTTTTATGGGTTTTCTTGCCACTCAACCTGTAGATGGGCAGTCAGTCACCCATTACTACTGACTAAATAAGAGATGTCCCTGAACAAGATGTTGCCATGAATATTGAGTCACTCCGGATTTACATGCACACAGTACATTATGCTTATGCACCAACTCTGAGGAACACGTATAGCCAAAATTATTCTAAGTGTGAAGGAGAATCTGAATTCATGAAAAAAGTATTTTAGTATTAATATACTGAACAACATATTCTATACCAATGGTTCACAACCTAATTTCTACTGAATAAATTTAGCAAGCCATCAAACTAATTTGTTGAACACTTAGTTTTAAAATTTGATAAATGTTGCCCCCCCCCCACATCCCAGCAAAAATAGAAAAATATGACAGAACTTTGAAATAGAGAGCCCTGGTGGAAAAAGGTTGAGAACCCCTGCTTTCTACTTTAGTCAGACACACTGAGACACAGCTTAGCTCAAACAGCTGTGCCAATTCTAATGTTCACCTGGCTCTTCCCAGCTCTGCCCTTCCAGATGCCAAATCATAATTTGAATTTGTTATTGCAGGAATTTTTCAGAACAGAAGGAAATTCAAACTCAGTGCTTTTAAAGTTTGTATTTTCCACCATTAAATTTGATCAGCCCAGAATAATAATAATGTATCAAAAGATTTCCACTAAAATAATTCACAAAATAAATAATTATTACAATTTCCTGCTGATGCAGGATTATTTTTTTTCCTGTGTTAAAATGGCTCTAATTACGATATGGTATCTGTAGCATGCCATTCTAGAAGGCAATTACACCCAGTAAATAAGGTAGAAGTCAATTCCGGAAGCCTTTTCTATTGTTAGGGGATTGACACACACCTGTCCAACACAGACACAGACACAATGACATGGAAACTCCCCGTCAACACGTCGTGAAGAGAGTCAATAGGCTAATGTACACCACATCCACCAACACACAGACATACGCGCGCAAACACAGACACACACAAATACAATATGCACACTGTAAACCATAAATATAAACATAAAGAAACAGAGAGGGAAAACCCAGCTTAGTACTGGCATGAAATACGGATGGCAACACAAGTCCAGGTATTGCCCAGTGATAGCAGCATATCACTAACATAGCACGGCATGTTTTGAGTTAGCATAAAATCTAATACCCCTATGTTAAAAAGAAGGCTACAAAAAAAAAGCTACAGATATACCTCACCCAGATTATCTAAATCCTATGATGATCTATATCAGCGCAAGGTCATAATCAATGTAAGCATACACACATTAAAACACCTAAATGAAACATGAACAACTAATCGAAGTTGCAATTGTGCATTTGATCTGTATATTTTTTAACAGGACCAAAGTAACTCTCTTTTCTGCTAGTCCAGTGAGTGCAGGATGTTTAAAAGAATGCATCTTGAAAATAGTTTTCAACATATACAAAATAGTTTTTAAATATTTAAACTCAAAATTCAAAATAGATGAAAATATTATTAAATAAAATTAAGCATAATATGGTTGCTGTTGCTTGCTAACGTTTCTGTTTGTTGAACATTTGTTGATGGTATTACTAACTACATTACATCTACAGATGGAAATTGAGACTCAAATTAAAGTTTACCAAGGTGTTTTGTTCAAACTATCATACAAGTTATCATATTAATATGGCCACTCACAATAACCATAGTAATGTGCGCATATACAGCGCCTTCAGAAAGTATTAAGACCCTTTTACTTCCTCCACATTTTGTTTTGTTATGGATTTAATTAAAATTGATTGAATATATCTTTTTTGCCATTAATCTACACCCAATTCCCGATAATGACGAAGTGAAAATAGGTTTTCAGAAATTTGTGCCAATACATTGAAAATTAATAACTGAATCAACTCATGTACATAAGTATTCACACCCTGACAAGAACCCAACAACAAAAAGCCCACTCCAACAGAGCTTCAGAGTTTCTCTGCAGAGATAGGAGAACCTACCCGAGGGAAAACCATATACAAGGAGTATGACACGCCATCTGAAGGACTGCGAGAGCATGAGGAGAAAGATTATCTGGTCAGATGAGACCAAAATCAAATTACTGATCCTGAATAACAAGCTCTACATCTGACAAAACCAAGGTAGCACTTTTAATCTTAATACCATCTGTACGGTGAAGCACGGTGGTGGGTGCATCGTGCTGTCTGGATGCTTCTCAGCAATTGAGACTGGGAGACTGGTCATGACTGACGGAAGGTTGAACAGAACAAAATACAGAGGTCCGTGAAGAAAACTTAATCTAGAGTGCACAGGACTTCAGACGGGTGAAAATGCATCTTTCAGCATGGCCAAGGCCCACTGACAAGCCTGTGAATGTCCTTGAGTGGCCCAGCTAAAGCCTGGACTTGAACCCCATTGACAATTCTGTTCATGTCCTTGAGTGGCCCAGCCAAATCCAGATCGCAGTTCACTGACGCTCCCCATCCACTTTGACAGAGCTTGAGAGGATCTACACAGAAGAATGGTTGAAACTGCTCAAATCCGGGTGTGCAAAGTTAAGGTAGGTAAGCCCAAGAACTCTCTAAGCCGTAATCACTATTAAAGCTGTTGAAACTGAATAAAGGGTCTGAATACTTACATGCAATATTTATTTCAGTTTTTGTATTTTCAAGAAATTGGTACACATTTCTAAAGATGCATTTTTGCTTTTTCATTATGGGGTGTTAAGTGTAGATTGTGTGTGTGTGTGTGTGTGTGTGTGTGTGTGTGTGTTTGTGTGCATAGTGTTCTCGACTAATCTGCAGCCGTAGGATGATGCAGAGGATGATGGTGAGGAATGGTGAGGATGATGATGAGGATGATAATGAGGATGATGGTGAGGATGATGGTGAGGATGAGGATGATGATGAGGATGATGCTAAGGATGATGGTGAGGATGAGGATGATGGTGAGGATGATTCTGGGGATGGTGGTGAGGATGAGGATGATGGTGAGGATGATGCAGAGGATGATGGTGAAGATGATGAGGAGGATGATGATGAGGATGATGGTGAGGATGATGCAGAGGATGATGGTGAGTATGATGCAGAGGATGAAGGTGAGGATTATGATGAGGATGATGGTGAGGATGATGATGAGCATGATGGTGAGGATGATGCAGAGGATGAAGGTGAGGATTATGATAAGGATGATGGTGAGGATGATGGTGAGCATGATGGTGAGGATTATGATGAGGATGATGG
>JACXGI010007777.1:0-35980 GCA_016801175.1 Esox masquinongy
TGTTCAACATCTATAATGTACACATCCATTACTGTATGTCCACTGTTCAACATCTATAATGTACACATCCATTACTGTATGTCCACCATTGACAACAGTGTGGTCGTGTTTTGAACATGTACATGAAGTTTTGTCATGACTCTGTCTTGCCTGTGGTTTTGCCCATGCCACCCTTTTTGCATAGTCATGCATTTCGTTTCAGGCATGCTTCACTGACTAGGGGTGTCTACCTGAAAGTGGAAGTGGTGGGAGTATAAACCGGGTTGCCATGGGTTGCCATGTACAGTAATATACTGAACGTACTAAACTAGACCATACTTTACTGTTCTGTATTTCCACAGAAATAGCAGAAATAAACACACCAAAGAGTTAACTTTTATTGAAATACACATAGATAAAAAAGAAACCTTTCACAATGAAATGGTACAGGTTACTTGCTGACCAGAAGTCATACCCATGGTTAAATATAGAGGAATCTGGGAGTGATTTAGGACTTCAGGCCAGTACACATGCAATATCCTTATGAGACAGGCTGGCTACAAAATCAATAAATAAAATAGAATGAGTGTTCTAACATCTACATACTTGAATGAACAAGGAAAATTATAATCTCAAAAAATAGTCTTCCACAACCCTGTAATCACAGTTCAACAAAAAATCTCTCAAAATAGTCTACTACACCATACATACAGTATGTTACTGTATAAAAGTATACATTACAGTACTGTGTACTGGTATTTAAGTATATCTACTATACTCATAATAAATTAAGTATTTTCTGAGGTGGTACGTACTGTAAAACGTTTGAGAACCACTGCCTAATCTATTTCATTACTGAGCCAAGTTTTTCCCAATTTTAACAGTCTTGTTCTTTGTTCTGGGTCTCAGAAAGTCTAGTGTTTCAGAACTTCCTAGTGTTTTAGTCTGGCGTTGGATCTAAAGGATTATTGTCTTGGTTGTGGGTATTCACACCAACGTATTCATTCATGTGGGATTCACAGGTGGAAAACCTTTAAGTGGACGTTAAGGCTGATTTATGCTTCAATGTCAAACGCGTCTGCGTAGGATCCGCGGACACCGCAGAGAGCCGCACAGGCCCACACAGCCAGACTGCATAGGCTACGCGCACCAGCTCAAAAATCTAAATGCGCGTAGCTATGCGTATGCGAACCGCAGAGCCACACAAACGATGATTGGTTGGATGGCGGAGGGAGGGTTTTACACAGAGTAGGGAATTCCATTAAAATTTGACTTCTTGTATCAACAAAGACAAAGCAACAATGGAGTCTGGAGGCATGGCTCAAATTGAGGAACTTTTGACAGTATAGGAGAAATTCTGGGCGAAGAGCCAGCAACTTGCCAGAAAATGTGGAAGCTGATGAGGGACAAATATATAAGAATAAAGACAAAACTGAATAGTAAAAGTGGCGATGCAGGAGGGGAAAAAAGTACCTCCGTTTTATATAATGCTTTCTTGGCTGTATAATACTAGTCTGCTAAATGGCATACGTATAATGTCCGTTACTGTTGACACAAGGTGCTGCCATCTTGGTTTACGAACTTGGGGCTAGTGGGGCTCTTCCGACTTTCCGAGTTGGAATTCCGACTTGAGGAGGCATTCCAGTTAAAACCTTCGACTTGGAACTCGGACATTCCGACCTCAGTGTACAAATGGAACACACCGTAGTATTATAATTTATATAGGAAAATGACAACAGTATCCTAATGAAGTAGTAATTTATTTATCTTTCAGTAAGCTTCTGTAATTTGATTTCCTTATTTGTTACTTCTACCTGTTTATCAAATACATGTTTTGCGCTCTCCAAATGTATTAGTAAGTCTAGCCTATGAAACCCCCCAAAATTAAAATAATTTATTCACTGATTTCTATTCACAGTAAGCTATTAAAATTATTTTATTCAGATTTTCAAATTTAGATTTTTCAGTATCGTGTGGGGAATCCCATCTTTGATTGACTATATCATCTCTCAGATGTCAAGTTTTCCTCCTTTCAGATACAGCCTCTCACATACAGTGGATATAAAAAGTCTACACACCCCTGTGAAAATGCCAGGTTTTTGTGATGTAAAAGAATGAGACAAAGATAAATCATGTCAGAACCTTTTCCACTTTTAATGTGACCCATAATGTGAACAATTCAATTGAAAAACAAACTGAAATCTTCGAGGGGGAAAAATAAAAACCTTACAATAACCTGGCTGCATAAGTGTGCACACCCTCTTATAACTGGGGATGTGGCTGTGTTCAGAATTGACAAATCATATTCAAACTCATGTTAAATAGAAGTCATTACACACCTGCCATCATTTAAAGTGACTCTGATTAATCACAAATAATGTGCAGCTGTTCTAGTAGGATTTTCCTGACATTTTCTTTGTTGCATCTCAGAGCAAAACCAGAGCTTCCAAATTGTCTGCATTACATATGACAATTCTACATGTGCAGTGGAAGCAAATAGAAGGCAGAATATTTACAAGTATAAATCTATTATTAATCTAATATATCATCTGCTTATGATTTAACCCTCCAAATATTTTCAGAATATCAATAAACAATTGCTTACTTTGAAAGGGCTTCATCAGATTTACATGCAATGGCAAAGCAGCATCTCCAACGATGACATGGGGATGGTGACTCCTATCCCAGGAAGGTTTGCAGGTGGAGGGATATCAACTGTCCCCTGAAGCAGGATTGCGTGATGTGGGTGGCTTGTTGTGTAATTAAGGGTTTCAAGCGATGCAGAAGATTCTTGAAACGATTAGCTGACATGCTAAAATATTTTAAATACACCTCTTCATCCATCTTACGCATCTGCTGAACAAGCACACTGTATTCTAGCTAGATAGCTATTAATAATAGCTACGATATTTTATAGCCAGTCGCAGTATTTACAGAGATGGTATTTATCGGTTGACCTCATGATATACTGCTGAAATATTGATTTCTGAACTCTTCCTAAGTTAAAACAATAGTATTTTGTTGTTGAATAATGAATATGAATTTGTTTTCTTTGCATTATTTGAGGTCTGAAAATAATGCATCTTTTTTGGTTATTTTGACCAGTTGTTGTTTTCTACAAATAGTCTAAATACTCTAAATGATAATATTTTTATTTGGAATTTGGGTGTAGTCAGTAGTTTATAGAATAAAACAATAATGTTAATTGTACTCAAACACATACCTATGAATGCTTGCACCATATCCCCTTATAAAGAAATTTCATCAGAGATGAGTTGTATGCATTGCATAAACAAACATGCCCATGGCCAGAAGGTGTTGTATTGCTTAATTACGCTTACAATATTTAAAAAGACCAATGTAGGGGGCCAGTATGAAAATGTATGCTCTCACTACTGTAAGCTGCTCTTGATTAAAGTGTCTGCTAAATGACTTAAATGGAAATTAATGCCTTCTTCGCCGTCTTCTATGTTTCAGACTTTCACTCAACTAAATGTAGTCACCTCATGGGTTCTTGAGATGAATGTGTCCTTTAGGTAGAGTGGAACCTCTACACATTGAGACCCTAGGTCAAACGACAAGGCGGGGCTGACCTTTTGACGTCAAATGTCTCGATAGCGCCACCATCTGGCCAATTTGGAAAAGTCAAGAATAATAATCCTTACGACATCTCCTTACTTGTAGGTGAGGTCAGTGTTCTCCAGGCGCCCCCCAAACAGGACAAAGCGTTTCTTTCTGTGTCTCCCCATTTGGAGGACATCCTTCAGCGCGGGGTAGTCGGGGACGCCACAGCGACGCCGCTTCGAAACCTCAGTGCTGTTAGTTGCCAGTGCCACTACTGCAGGGTCTCTTCTGGCCAGGGCTGTGTTTTCGAGTGTGTCTTGAAGATGGGCCTCTCCTCTTTCATTCAGAAGACCTGACATCCGGAGACAATCCTTTGAAACAGCAGAGCACAATCATTTGCAATGTTCAAGTCATTTAATGGATGCTCTTATCCTGGGTGACTCACAGGAGTGAGTGCAACCGTGTTCATACTTCATTCATACTGACCACCATGGGAATCAAACCCACAACCCTGGCATTGTAAGCACTATGCTCTATCAATGTCACTACATGGGGAATTTATTAGAAAACAATAACAAAATGGTAACTTATTTGAACAAAAAGATCAGAGAACAATAGATTTTAAGCAATTATGGATCAAGCAATAACAATTTCCTTAACATGTCTGCCAGTATGTCTAAGAGTGGGAATAAGAGGTGGTCAACAAGAACTGGATATCTCCAACTCCACCGTGTTAACAAACAGAAATATGCATCACAGAGTGTTTTCCCCTGTTGAGTAGGCTTGGAGCATTCAGCACAGTCAGTATACTGATGGTGGCTGAGGGGATGGATATTTGATGGATGCTATGTTCCTGCACAATGGCTCCATCTGCTGGCCAGGAGAGGAGGTGCACCACTGAGGCCCAAATCACACACACCTGAAGGTAATTATTTGGAAGGTTACTGGTGGTATTTCACCCAACTTTGGGAGAGCTGTGCACTCTGCGTTTTGTAGTGGGAGAAGGCGACAACCCCATACCGCCCAGGCCGAGAGCTCGAGAGGCGCGGCCGATGGAGCAGCCTAAGTTTGAATTTTGTTTCCTGAGTTAATAAAAGACCAGGGCTCTTGCCCTGGTGAAAAGATACATCTGCTTGTGTAACGCCACGTTCTTGACGACCGCGGGCCCCGTCTGACCAACCAAACCTGACAATGGTGGAGGATGCGGGCATACTAGCCCAGCTATATGATCTCATAGAGTTATGTCGTATTGTGACGCAATGGCATGTGGGTAATGTCTCGGTTATCCGACGCTCAAGTCAATAACTTTCATTCCGTTTGCCGGACCTTTACGTAGTTTTTCTGACTAAACTAGGAATTCGACCACTTGATTATATAGGCCTACGATGTTATTTAATACATTTATTTATTATTATTTATTCACATTTTTTAAAAAGCACAATATTTTCTTTGTCATTCTTAAACCATATTCTAGTGAGGATGAATGATTTAGAACACAGTAGACGTATGCTGCTATAGTAACCTTAATACGGAAGTTCTGTTTTTCAAACACAACATGTCACATAAACAAGAGGGTGTCTTTTGGTCGGGGTCAAGGGAAAATGTGTTAAAAGCTGGTGTCAAGGGTCTCACTCAGGTCCGCACCAGCAGCGCCCCCTACAGTGACATAACTCTATGGGATCATATCGGGGGGCTAGTATGCCCGCATCCTCCACCACTGTCACATTCCAGCTGGCTTGCGGGGGCCGGGGCTGCGGCAGCCCCGATGGGGCACGTCTGGAGGTGGGCCAGCAACAGGGCGGTCTGGTTCCTCTGCTCGACCATGAAATCTTGCTGGGCCTGTCTTGCCCGGACCAGTTGTCTGACTAGGTCCTCCATTGTTGTGTATTCCTGTTTTGGTTGGGGCTAGTATGAACCCAACCTCCACGCAGATCTTAAGAGATTGCGCTGAGCCCCAACCAAAACCCGTGCAGGAGTACACAACGATGGAGGACCTAGTCAGCCAGCCGAATCCCGGCAGATGACAAGGAGGAGTACCTCCTAACCTTCAAGAGAACCGCCATCCGGGAGGGCTGGCAAGAGAACGCCTGGGCGGGGCTTCTCGGACCCTTCCTGATCAGAGAGGCGCCAGGGGCCAGCAGATGGAGCCAACGTGTGAGGACATAGCATCCATCACATACCCATCCCCACAGTCCACCACAATATGTTTCAGTAAATATCCCCCAGCAGTACCCAGAGGAAATAACCCTGCTCATTAGCTTGTTAATGAAGAATAAATAACCAAGAGAGAGGGCACAGCGTCTCTATGGCATTTTGAAGTTGTAGAATGTAAGGACTTTTACAAATCCTTTGTAGTTGCAAAATACTTTGTAGTGCTGGAGGTATTAAGGTGTTTTCATAACATTTTATTTTTTTTACAATTCCTCTGATAATTATATCGTAAAAGACTGAATTTCCTAATGCATTAACAACATGATGAAGTAGCACATTCTAATGTATTTTATATGAACAATCATTCTTTGGTTGTGTTAAGGCCGCTCTCCGTCTGGTATCCCAGTGCTCTGTGAGGCTTTAGAGTGTGTAGTTGTGGAATAGCGGGAACAATGCCCAGCAGGATTCCTGGAATGTGCTCTGGACCACAAAACCAAAGAGGCTAACCCTGAGTGGTGTTCCCTAACCAAGAGAAGAAACACGGGCAGAATATTTGTCTGTCCGCTGCATTTCACTTTGTACAGTTTGCAAATTCTATTTTAACGCTAGTATGCAGGTTATAACACGTCTACCCAACATATATACAAATGTTCAGCGAGGCAATGACAAGATCCCATAACCCTACAGGAGTAGGGCTTTAACCCAGAGCTATTCAAAGAGGAACAACAACATGTTTATACAAAGAACCTCCAGAAGGTTTATCTAACCTTTTGGCATAAAACATGAGAACGTGGACACTCAGTCAGGTCTCTGTCTGTCTTGTCAGAACTTATAAAAAAGAGGCAACTTAAACCCTTTTATATATGGACAACACTAGAGGATGGTGTCTATGAAATTAGCAACTTGGTAATCATTCAAGAGTAAATCTAGTTATGATGAGATCTTCTTGAGTGAATGATTACACAATAAATCAGATAGGATCTTGATGTGAAGAGTATAGGTGTACTTCCAAGTAAATATAGACAATTTGTCATATTGTAACAGGGTAGAGGATTGCACAGATTAGGTGAGAGATTGATGCCCCACTAACAATAAATACCTTGGTATCTGTTTCCTTATCCTGCTAAATCCAGTACATCTGCTGCAATCTGCTAACACCAAGCAGTGAAAGATATGTCTCTCATCCCCTGGGAACTACTAGTTACTGAGCTCTTTTATCTTTCCTGGCAAACAAACTTCCTCTCCTGAGACCTCAGGCTTCCAGACATGGTGCTGGGAATTGAGGAATGAGGCCTCCCTGACCTTGTATGACCTGATCAGGCTCATTTACTGGGTTTTTCTTGGTCCTCCAAAACCTTGTTTTGCAGCTGATTTACAGAAATCAATTATCATTCCAATGGGAATGTGTTAATATTGCATTTGATCTCGTAATTTATATGGGCTTCAAAGAATCCTTATGACACTTCCAGAGACATGGAGCTGTTGTGATCTGTTCAACAGGTGGAGGCTCCGGTATGGAATGGAGGCTGGTAATCTCTGGTGTCACCTCTGGTATTACAGTCTGGCAGTCAGTTTGGCCAGAAGGCAGAACTATTAGAGCAAAACCGAAAAGAAAACCAAGGGGCATGGCTTTATTCCCAAAGGGATATCTAAACACTAAACCAACGTGTTCCCTTGCCTACATTTTCCCTGTGAGAGGCAAACGCCACTGTTTTTCCTGACCCAGATGCCATAGACGGAGAAACTTGTCTGTGCTTGTATAATCACCCACTCTTTTGTCAACAGTGGGGAACAAATTGACAAACTACAGATTAGGCTTTCCAGTTCAGTTAACTTCACATAACATTTCATTATGGTATGGCCTTCACAGGTGCAATTCACTTTGGTAAGAGTAGAAACTAACAACTTTTCCTCCATTGCATTGAGAGAATGTTTGTCCTTCATTAATTGAAATGCACCTTTTTGAGGTAGCCAGAAAATGTTAGAAAGTTCAGAGGTTTTTTCAGAGTAAGTTTTAATTTTTAAGCTGCTAAAACTGTCTGAAATTGGGACATTTGTCTAAAATTACACATATTTAGCTATATGTAATTAAAGACAACACAAACATCAATTAGACATTAAAAGCCAATGTCCAAAAATGGAGCTGTTTGGTAAATCAATGCTGGGTACGTAATGGACGGAACACACACATTCTGACCCAGTCACCTGGGTTGGGTGAAATATATTGCTATAAGTTATTCAGTTATTTCAATTAAGCTAAGTAGGAACCCAATCTTGCTCTTTATAAAGAAGACATCTCTCAACTAGTGACCCAATACCTGCATCCTAGTAAGTGGGTCATCCAAACAACCCAGCATTTTCAGTGTTGAGATTCCCTTTACAGTCTCTCATGTGGTAACAGCATGTCTTTATAAACCGGTTATTAACATCGCGTGCCATGCGGAGACAAGAACCCAAACTATTTACCACAAGCCATACCCTACAGGACTTACAGTCATGCCATTGCCATCATATAATTAACAAGGCGTTTTTTTTTGGCAGCAGCTCCTGATGTTTCTAAATGCAACAGTACTTAGACAATTTGACAGATAAATATTTTTTGAAAATAATGTTTTTTTTTTTAATCTTACTCTCATATTGGTCATCACTGAAAGATGACACTTCATGCAGTGGCCAGGGGCATAATATTAACTCTTAGAACATTTTGGCAAGAGATCAGTTTTAATAAGATTCAACTGCAATCACGTGGATATAGCACATTAACCATTTGACAGATTTTGCCCAGTGCAATTAAAATCCGAAATGCAAAACTGAGAACTATGCAAACTTTTCAGAACTTCCAAGTGTGTAAAATTTTAAATATTAAAAAATGCACGGATGGTTGGCATGCTTGCAGTACCCGATGAAACTTCCAAAACATACATTAATAAATAATTTGATTAAGGGCAATAATCAAACAAATGAAAGAGCTCTAGTATCCTGCACTCACCTGAGAGGCTTTGTACCTGCTTGCTTCTGGCACCGGCGAACAATGCATGCATCGGAGGCACAGTAGCGTAAAGACGCAAGACAGAAAGAAAAAAGTCCGCATCACCATCATCGTCTGGACCCGTGGACAGCAGCGCACGGACAGGAATCTTCTGAAGCCACGAAGTTACGTCGCAGCGCAACTGTTGGAGCCCTATATGCTCGCATTTATCTCTCCTCTTTCTGCAAGTAAACTTTTTATAGGCTGGAGTGATAGACTAATAACACCCGCTTACCACGTGACATTTAACCCATTTGTGCTGCGATTATGGATTAAAAACAGATTGTCTAACTGTAGCCTGAACCAAATAAGGAAACGAAATAATTTTGTTTATTAGGGGGAAAAAAAAACAAGATATTCCTACAGTATTTTTCAAAATTATTAATAAAGACGTGAAAAAAAGTCCGACACGTTTTTTTTGCTGAAATAGCAGTGGGCTGGATTTGAACCCGTTTTCAGCGGCACGTGTGCCCCAGTGGTAATAAATCTAGGCTGTTGGACCACCCCAGGCCTGGAAACCCATATTGTGTTGTACAAATACAATTGCTCAAAGAAAACATAAATTTTTACGAGTTGCCTTTTTTATATAATTGTGCTCATGGATACTTGAGCTAAATTGCAGCTACATTTATTGAAGTTAATCCAATTTAAGTAGTTAACAAAATATGTTTTTACTTTGAAACCATTTATACAAGGAAAATAAACAGAAATGCAACCGAAATTTCCAACATTTACAGTCACATAAAATGGCTAAAATTAGAATCAGGTTCAACAAATCAGATGCAAATGATAAGAAAAACATTGGAGAGTAACTTGGGAGGGTCCAGCCTTCCAAAAAGACCAAAAGTAATTAGACAATTGACCCAAAAGCTGTTTCATGGACAGGTGTGGGCTATTCCTTTGTTATTTCTTCATCAATTAAGCAGGAAAAAAGGTCTGGAGTTGATTCCAGGTGTGGCATTTGGAAGCTGTTGCTGTGAACCCACATCATGCGGTCAAAGGAGCTCTCAATGTAAGTGAAACAGGCCATCCTTTGGCTGCAAAAGAAAATCCATCAGAGAAATAGCAGGAACATTTGGAGTGGCCAAATCAACAGTTTGGTAGATTCTGAGAAAATAAAGAACGCACTGGTGAGCTCTGTGACACAAAAAGGCCTAGACCTCCATGGAAGACAACAGTGGTGGATGATCGTAGGATCCTTTCCATGGTAAAGAAAACCCCCTTCAACAACATCCAACCAAGTAAGGAACACTTCAGGAGGGAGGCATATCATTATCCAAGTCTACCACAAAGAGAAGACTTCACGAGAGCAAATACAGAGGGTTCACTACAAGGTGCAAACCCTTCATAAGCCTCAATAATGGAAAGGCCAGATTAGACTTTGCCAAAAAACATCTAAAAAAGCCAGCCCAGTTCTGGAATAGCATTCTTTGGACAGATGAAACTAAGATCAACCAGTACCAGAATGAATGGAAGAAAATAATATGCAGAAGGCTTAGAACGGCTCATTAGCCGAAGCATACCACTTAAGTGTATAGGGATATATTGTCTGCTCAGATTCAGCCAAATTCAGCAAAGGTGTTTGGACTTCACTTTACAGATGGACAATGACACAAAACCTCCTGTGAAAGCAACACATGAGTTTTTTAAGGCAAAGAAGTGGAATATTCTGCAATGACCAAGTCAATCACCTGATCTCAACCCGATCTAGCATACATTTCACTTGCTGAAGACAAATCTTAAGGCAGAAAGACCCACGAACAAACAACAACTGAAGACAGCTGCAGTAAAGGCCTGGCAAAGCAACATAAAGGAGGAAACCCAATGTTTGGTGATGTTCATGTGTTTCACACTTCAAACAGTCATTTCCTGCAAAGCATTCTCGACGAAGTATTAAAAATAAACATTTTATTTATGACTGTGTTAATTTGTCCAATTAAATTTGAGCCCCTGAAATAAGGGGACTGTGTATGAAAATGGTTGCAATTCCTAAATGTTTTATACAATATTTTTGATCAATCCCTTGAATTAAAGCTGAAAGTCTGCACATCAATTGCATCTCGGTTGGTCATTTCAAATCCATTGTGATGGCGTACAGAGCCAAAATTATGAAAATTGTGTCAGTGTCCAAATAATTCTGGACATAACTGTATATGAAGCCCTCAAAAGAAAAACTATTGATACCAATGTGTCTGAGAGTGGTTACAAAGCCATTTCTAAGCAATTCAAAGTACACCAATCAGCCATAACATTATGACCATCTGCCTAATATTGTGTAGGTCCCCCTTTTGCCTCCAAAACAGCCCTGACCCATCGAGGCATGGACTCCAGTAGACCTCTGAAGGTGTGCTGTGGTATCTGGCACCAACACGTTAGCATCAAATCCTTTAAGTCATTCCTGGTTACTTCAGGGGTACTCCAAGCAGTGCAAAATCTTTTGGGGGGTACAGTAACTGAGCAAGGTTGGGGGCCACTGGCCTAACAGTTTGCTTGACAAGGCTTCAAATCATGTTCATGGATAAGACCAGGGGCCATGCAGGTTATACAATTTCCGTGCCTCGTCGTGCTCTAGCAACTCCTTGTGACGGTTTTGGTGTGTGAGCTTAATCATGGTAAAAGACCTGGAGAGTTTGTTACCTCTAGCTGGTAATGATGTGTTAATAGACCTCCTGGTTGATAAGAACGAGAATGTCACCGGATATGCTTTTGCAGTGCAAGACACATACCTCAACATTGCATGTCCCGAGTCTGTGGGGCAATTGCAGGGCATTAATCACAAATTGAATGTTACAACGTTAGGGAGAAAAACAGGGTGAAAATAATAATAATATGATACTGTATTCTCCCCCATCGCCTGTGGCGATCTATTCAGACTAGTTAATTGTAGTGGCACACATGCTGGGGTTTGGTGTAGTAGCCTAAGTTTCTGACTCTAGGACACACATGCCCCCTGGTGACAGATGTTTAAGGTCCAGCTTGGCTGACTGCCAGGGCCCTTCCAGTCTGTCTCATACATAGTAGCATACAATGGTTTGCATTAAGTATAATGATTTTTTCCATATGAATAAACATTCACCATTGTCTTTGTTTCTGAATACCAACCCTTAGAACCCAAACATTGGTCTTAATGTAGGAGTGGTCTCCACCTGTAGGACTGGACCAGTAGCCATACAATTAGAACATGGGGAAAAGCAGTAAGGTAGTGTGCCCTCTGCAATGAGACATTATTCACATAGAGGTATTATGGTAGATCCTATGTAAGTTTGTTTTTGAATAGTGTAATCTGTGTAAGATCTACAATTGTACAAGTTTCTTAAGTGCTATTACGATGATGTCAATTATGATTTTATTTTACAGTATGTTTACAAAAATAGATTTTCAAGATACCTGATAAACTGTATGTGACAAATGCATCCCTTACCCAAGTAATATGTATAGAAAACCAAAATCCAGTTTGCCATTGGCACTGACACTTTTATCTAAGCTGACAACATATTTTCATGCTTGACTCAGTCTAATGCTCAACATTCTGGGTCACAAAGTATTACAACAGGTCATACAGTAAGTACAATAATTTTCTCACTGGTATTGAAGTATGTAAATGTATTCATTGTTCAAGCACCTAGGAAAACATATTTTGGACTGTCAAATCCAAGCCTGAAGGATAGTTGTACGCTCGTGGAGATGACAATCATACATGGTTCACCCTTATTTTATTCATGTATTTTACATTATTGTATTGTATTTACAGTGGTGTAATGGACTTTACAGTGTTGTATTGTTACTGTATTGTTGTGTTTATGTGTGGCATAGTTTGTAAGAACATGGCACTAGCAACACAATTAGGGTCACATAAGAACTTTTTTTTACTCAAGGTTTGGATAGAAATGTTTGCTACAAAAAAATATATAGTATTACAGTACGGTATTAACCAATGTCATATTATTATTTATTTTTGTAATTTCCCTCTTTTTCTTCCCAATTGTGTGATATCCAATTCGTGATGTCACACTGCTCGCCCAACCATGAAGTGTAAGCCAGAATAACTTTTTTTAACAAATTTTTGACTCACCAAAGAAAATACCTTTGTATATAGAAGAAAAAATGCCTTCCAGAACTCTTTTCACAAGAATCCAGTGTTGTGCCTACACTCACGCTTGATTATTGTTATAACAATGTTTTTATGAAGTAGTTATCACCACCCACATCAGGTGGCTGGGCAACAATGACACATCAGGTGTCATTGTAGACTGAGGCAGAGAGGCCTAATGTAGCCACACTTTGTTGCATGTTGGAGTTCCACTTACTCAAATATGACTTGGAGGTAGGTCTGCCCTGAAGGCAGAAACGAATGTGATTGGTTGACTCAATGAAGAGGGTGGGACTTTTTCTTGTCCCTACTAAACCTTAACCCTTATCATATCCTTAACTCTTACGTAACCTAACCCCAACACTTACAGTTTTAATATAACTGAAAACTGAGTGATTTCAGAGTTGGAACTTAAGCTCTGCCCTACTGACTCCCATTCATTTCTGCCTTAAATGCAGATCTGCCTCTAAAACAAGTTTGAGTTAATTAAAACTCCCAACTCCCACTTAACCATTTCACGTCACCCCAGAGAATAACCTCAAAGCAGAGCAATTCAGCACATAGTTTGGAGACTATTGTGTCAAAACCTGAACTTACAACAAAGGAAATCAATCTATAGTATGATAAATAGGCATAGCTTCGATTGATAATACTTTGGGAACCCCTACATTTTTAGGTTTCAAATGCCAAACATTACAACAACAGAAGCATATTTAGGTCGATTTAAACTCGTCTGTATTAATAACATTCTTTAGTTCATTATCCCAGTTCTCAACTCATTAAAAGTTACTAATTAAATGCTGATATTTTCTTACAATAGGAATATGTTCATATATATTATGTATTATGGCTGGGTGAAGCTTTTTGAACACATAACTGAAATAAAGGCAGAACCTGTTTCTCATGTGGAAATCATTGATCTTTTTAGGTAATATTTACTAAGTGTGCTATTTTTTACAGTGTGCTAATATTTGGGGTTCAGCATGCTTACAACAGTTAATCTTTAAGCTCCTGAGTCAAAATGTATTACATCCTTTGAATTAATATTGTAGTTATATTTTTCAAGACTCAATGGATGGAGATAAAATTAATGTACAGGTCCAAAGTATAGCAACTTATGAATGCCTGTTTAAAGGCACTTCAAAGTAAACCAAAGCTTAGTAACTTAGTTAAATAAACAAAAAAATTTACTTATTCAACTCAAGGTGTAAAAGCCACTCCATCGGTTGTCAACTTTTGGTTTTATTAAAAAGCTAATATTTTAATAAATTTGTGGGAAGTGTCAATCAGAATCATCGCTTACACTCAGATTTTACTTAGTGGAACTGCACAACTTTAAGACATTTCACTCATTGCTTATAATGAACAAAAGTCTATATGCAAAAACTGAATCCTAAAATGATCAATGCACAGAACCGTCTTATGGCATTATGTCTAGATAGTTTATCAGTATTTAGAAACTGTTGCAAAGTTCAGCTTGGTGCAACCACAAGCCAACACATAAATTACTGTCGTAACGATTTATAATAAATTGACCATTATGGGAGGAGCCCCATACCAACATAAAGGATAGCGGGTGTAGGGAAGAAATTCCCCACATAACACATGCCCATCTGCCTCCGGGAAAATGCCGTTGGAATTGTACCTTGATCTGCACTCTCAGCCATGTCGTTCTGTGTTCATTTTTGCAAAGAAAACAGGCATTCCATTTGATTTTAAGTTTGTCAACCTGGCTTCAGGTACTGCGAGATTTTAGGAATGTAATTCATTAAGATTTGATTGAGGAGTGCTTTTGGATGACTATTACAAAATAGTAAAAAATTATTTTAGTGTAATTATTCATGTTAAAATACTTTTCATGTTAAAACACTATAAAATGTTTTGAAATTATTAATTGTTATTAGTCAAGCACTAGCTATATTGGTCAATGGCTATTGCAAATCAAGTTAGAAAGTTGCAGTTTATTACAATTATTATTACAGGTTTGATTTCTTGGGCTAAAAATATCTCAACCAATTGGAAACTTTGAACTTATTGCGTAAGGGCCTTTCTTCAGAGGTCATGTTTAACTGGAGTCCTAAAATATGAAAGAAGTAGGGTAAAGCTTTTTAGCATTTGTATATATTCGGTATAACAAAACAGCAACTATTTTCTCCTGAAAGTCAGTTTGGAGACATCAGTGAAACATTTTTGGATCAGTTGTGTAATCTTTGCTCCTCAGGCCAGCAGTATCGGGATGACTTTGGCAAGATCAGTGTGGTGAGAAAGGTTCCGGTCATGAGAGATGGAGACTTCATTCTTACTGAGAGGTAAAGAAGCCTACAAGCTTTACAGAGAGACTGTTACTTTACATGGCAAATCTACTCAGGGCTGGTTTCAGACATAAAGTTCAAAGGTTTATTTGTCATTTGCAAAAACAAGTTATGGCAATGAAATGCTTGGTGTGGTTGCAACACATGTGGTTGCTTAGGGCGTCCAGCAACTTGATAGCCCCTGAATAACAAAAAATAAATTGTTTCAATTCTCACAGCCCCCCATCAAAACATGTAAAATTGCATGAAATGTTTCTCTCTATCATTAAAAGTTCAGTAATATCCCCCCAAACCACATGGTTCTGTGGTTGTCAGATAACTGTATTCTTTAAACATTCTGTGTTTTTTATCAGTGTTAATTGGATATTTGTTTTTTTACCCATAGAGTTAAAGGACTGATGAAAAATCTGCTTGTTTGTTGTGGCTAGCAAGTTAACTAACTGCTGACTATCGTTTGCTTTTAAAATGCGCATCTCACTTAGCACTAGGTTCTTGATTTAGGAGCCCTGACTGCCTTGTGGAAATGGCAGTGAGCTCGTGGTGGGGATGACTATTGCTCTGGACTAATGTGTGGTGAGCTTATTTGTGCTCTTGTAGCAGCAGTAACAGCCACCAGATACAGTGGATATAAAAAGTCTGCACACCCCTGTGAAAATGCCAGGTTTTTTCTGATGCAAAAGAATGAGACAAAGATAAATCATGTCAGAACCTTTTCCACTTTTAATGTGACCTATAATGTGAAGAATTCAATTGAAAAACAAACTGAAATCTTCGAGGGAGAAAAATGAAAAATAAAAACCTTACAATAACCTGGTTGCATAAGTGTGCACACCCTCTTATAACTGGGGATGTGGTGTGTTCAGAAATAACCAATCACATTCAAACTCATGTTAAATAGAAGTCATTACACACATGCCATCATTTAAAGTGACTCTGATTAATCACAAATAAAGTTCAGCTGTTCTAGTAGGATTTTCCTGACATTTTCTAGTTGCATCTCAGAGCAAAAGCCATGGTCCGCAGAGAGCTTCCAAAGCATCAGAGGGATCTCATTGTTGAAAGATATCAGTCAAGAGAAGGGTACAAAAGAATTTCCAAAGCATTAGATATACCATGGAACACAGTGAAGACAGTCATCATCAAGTGGAGAAAATATGGCACAACAGAGACATTACCGAGAACTGGACGTCCCTCCAAAATTGATGAAAAGACGAGAAGAAAACTGGTCAGGGAGGCTTCCAAGAGGCCTACAGCAACATTAAAGGAACTGCAGGAATTTCTGGCAAGTACTGGCTGTGTGCTACATGTGACAACAATCTCCCGTATTCTTCATATGAATGGGCTATGGGGTAGGGTGTCAAGACGGACGCCTTTTCTTACAAAGAAAAACATCCAAGCCCGGCTGGAGTTTGCAAAAACAAACATCAAGTCCCCCAAAAGCATGTGGGAAAATGTGTTATGGTCTGATGAAACCAAGGTTGAACCTTTTGGCCGTAAAAAGGTATGTTTGGCATTAAAACAACACTGCACATCACCCAAAGAACACCATACCCACAGTGAAGCATGGTGGTGGCAGCATCATGCTTTGGGGATGTTTTGTTTCAGCTGGAACCGGGGCCTTAGTCAGGGTGGAGGGAATTATGAACAGTTCCAAATACCAGGCAATTTTGGCACAAAACCTTCAGGCGTCCGTTAGAAAGCTGAAGATGAAGAGGAAGTTCACCTTTCAGCACGACATGACCCAAAGCACACATCCAAATCCACAAAAGCATGGCTTCACCAGAAGAAGATTAACGTTTTGGAATGGCCCAGCCAGAGCCCAGACCTGAATCCAATTGAACATATGTGGGGTGATCTGAAGAGGGCTGTGCACAGGAGATGTCCTTGCAATCTGACAGATTTGGAGCGCTTTTGCAAAGAAGAGTGGGCAAATATTGTTACATCAAGATGTGCCATGCTAATAGAGTCCTACCCATAAAGATCGAGTGCTGTAATAAAATAAAAAGGTGCTTCAACAAAGTATTAGTTTAAGGGTGTGCACACTTATGCAACCAGGTTCTTGTGAGTTTTTTATTTTAGATTTTTCCCCCTCAAAGATTTCAGTTTGTTTTTCAATTGAATTGTTCACGTTATGGGTCACATTAAAGGTGGAAAAAGTTCTGACATGATTTATCTTTGTCTCATTCTTTTACATCACAAGAACCTGGCATTTTAACAGGGGTGTGTAGACTTTTTATAGCCACTGTAAGTTGCGTCGTACACATTAGTTGTGTGGGAGTAGCAAGTCTAGGCTGCAGAGTTTGAGAATGGGAGAAAATCCTGCTCAGCAAACCAACTCCTTCACCATCGTCGGGTATTGCAGAAAGGCAACAGTGAGGTTGATGACAACATCCTGACCAGCAAACATGACCATAAAATGTAGAATAGTAGCCCAACACTAGTGAGTAGCCAGAAGCACCTGTCTCTGCAATAAGGGGCCACAATGTTTTAAAGGAACTCTTGAAAAATGGCTTCATCTGTATCAATGTCTTTGATGTGTTAATACACATTCGTAATGTTTATGTTTACTTACTGCAATTCAGGGTTTTGCTGCCAATGTGTAGCTAGGGCCAGCCCTGGATGTAATTCAGTTTGTGAGGAGTTCTTCTAATGAATCATACATCTCCTCTTTTATTTAGTGTTGCAATCCTCCAGTACATGGCTGAAAAATTTGGTACCTCGGACCATTGGTACCCATCAGACCTGCAGAAGCGAGCTCGAGTAAATGAGTATCTGTCCTGGCAACATGCAGCTATGCGAGCCCATGGCTCAAAGGTGTTCTGGTTCAGGGTAAGATCTAGACATCCAAAATTTCTTCTGAGTAGAATTTGAATTGCACTTATTTCTGTGTTCATGGGTAATATTTCATTGGTTGAGATGTAGTTTCCAAAAATGTTGGGACGCTGCGTAAAATGTAAATAAAAACAGAATGCAATGATGTGCAAATCACTTAAACCCTATATTCAATAGAAAAGAGTATAAAGACAACATATCAAATGTTGAAACTGAGACATTTTATTGTTTGTTGAAAAATATATGAAAAATGAACTCGCACTCAATACTCGCACTCATGACAATGAAAAGGAAAAAATCCAAGGAGGCTGAGATGTAGCAAATTATAATTTAATCCATGCTGAAAACGGAAAAAAAGTGCAAGGTGCACAAAAAACATATATATATGCAAAACAAATGTTTCGGCTTCATGCCTTCATCAGTGCTGTACATTAATGAGAGACACACACCCTTTATATGAACATGGTTGATTGGCTCAACAGTTGAAAGCAATTAAGTACTATATTATCAACATGTGTAACCACAAGGCTGCCTTCGGCAACAAAGTGTTGTGAAGTAAACATCAGAAGACATTGAGCACACAGTATAAATAATTTAGTACTGGCTGACCAAGATATCAATTGGAGCATCGCACTGAATAAAAATGTAATAACATCAAATGGAAACCAAAAAATATGGTGCATAGAGCAATGACAATACTGAATATATAGAACATAGATGCCAACTGTAAGGTCAATGAAACAGAAATTAGAGAATATAGATTAGAGAAAACATGCAAGGACAAGTTCTTCATTGAGGCCCTGTGGATGTAAGGTGCCCTGGGGATGCCGTAATGCTGAAGATTTTCAGAGTATTGGGACAGTTTGACATGACAAGTGTTTCTAGTTAATTAGATTTGTTTTGTCAAATCTTTTGTGCAGGCATTTGCGAGCTGAAAATGTCTAATCTTCAGGAAGCAATATCTTTAAAAATAAGATAAGTACTTCAAAATAAGATAAGTTTAGCAATTGCAAACAGTCTGCAAGGCCAAGACCTCTATAGTGGATGACCAAAATATGCTTAATATATTGATTAAAAAAAACAGTTAATCAGATCAGGAACACTCCAGGAAATATTTTGGAAATACATGGAAATCAGTGCTTTAACCTCATGTTATTTGTTTTCTTTTAAGTATAGAGCTAAATTATGAATACATTATTCATTGCACCAGTACTTACAGAGGGCAGTGTATTTAACAGCTGGGTGTATGCCTTAAGATATCGTTCTTGACTGTCCGCTGGAGGAAATCTAGAATTGGTAGAAACTTGATTCGAATTTTGTTATCATGGTTATTCAGGTATTGCCTAGCACTGTATAACACTGACGCATGACTAAACATAGAGATATTGTTTGAAAAGAAACGTAATTACATAATTTTAGAGATTTGACGAGATGTAAAGATAGGCTTTACAAACTTCAACTTTGTTTTACTCCTAAAAATATTTTTGTTAATTGCCAATAGACATTTTAAAACTAGTTTTTTTTAATCATCTTAATTAAGTATTGGTATATTACATAAGTATTGGTATGAACGGATTAATAAAATAGGACCATCTTCTCAGGCAATGGTTCCCATCATAACTGGTTCAGAAGTCCCCAAGGAGAAATTGGACTCAGCGATGGATGACCTGACGCTGTCTCTGAAGGTGTTTCATGAGAAGTTCCTGGAGGACAAATCCTTCATCATCGGGGAGAAGATCTCACTAGCAGACCTGGTGGCCATAGTAGAGATCATGCAGGTACTCCAATTAAATGTGTTAGGAATGAAAGCGTAGGTTAAGTTAGACTGATTTTATTCTATTGGGCAAGAGATTGTGTATGAAATCTGATTCAAAGTCTTCTATTTTGTAAGAGATTCTGTTGTTTAAGGCATTAGATTGTATAAGGCATTATACTGTGTAGGTGATTCTATTATGTAAGATAGATTTTATTGTTGTGTAGGAGATTCTATTACAGTTGTGCTCAAAAGTTTGCATACCCTTGGAGAATTGGCAATATATGTACCATTAATAAAGAAAACATGAGTGAGCAGGCAAAATACGTCTTTTATTTCTTATGGGATTCACATTCAACTGTAGGTCATAACAGAATGGCAAACTCATAAAACAAAACATGACGACAAAGAAAAAAATGAACTTGACCCCTGTTCATAATTCTGTATATCCTTAGTTCTTAATACTGTGTATAGCCCCATTTAGCATCAATGACAGCATGCAGTCTTTTGTAATAGTTGTCTATGAGGCCCCGAATTCTTGCAGGTGGTATAGCTGCCCATTCGTCTTGGCAAAATGCCTCCAGGTCATGCAAAGTCTTTGGTCGTCTTGCATGAACCGCACATTTGAGATCTCCCCAGAGAGGCTCGATGATATTAAGGTCAAGAGACTGTGATGGCCACTCCAGAACCTTCACCTTTTTCTGCTGTAACCACTGGAGGGTCAACTTGGCCTTGTGCTTAGGGTCATTGTTGTGCTGGAAAGACCAAGAACATCCCATGCGCAGCTTTCATGCAGAAGAATGCAAATTGTCGGCCAGTATTTTCTGATAACATGCTGCATTCATCTTACCATCAATTTTCACAAGATTCCCTGTGCCTTTAGAGCATACACATCCCCAAAACATCAGTGAGCCTCCACCATGCTTCACAGTGGGGATGGTATTCTGTTCACTATACTGTAGGCCTCGTTGACAAAACATAGTGCTTATTGTTGTGACCATAAAGCTCTATTTTGGTCTCGTCACTACAAATTACAGTGTGCCAGAAGCTGAGGCGTATCAAGGTGTTGTTGGGCATATTGTAACCAGGCTTTTTTGTGGCACTGGCACAGTAAAGGCTTCTTTATGGCAACTTGACCATGCATTTCTGTATTTCTCCTGAGGTTACCTGTGGGTTTTTCTTTGTATCCCGAACAATTCTTCTGGCAGTTTTGGATGAAATCTTTCTTGGTCTACCTGAACTTGGCTTGGTAACACGAGATCCCCGAATTTTCCACTTCTTGAACAGTACTGACAGGCATTTGCAAGGCTTTGGATATCTTTTTATATTCTTTTCCATCTTTATAAAGTTCCATTACCTGGTTGTTACGCAGGTCTTTTGACAGTTCTTTTCTGCTCCCCATGGCTCAGTATCTAGCCTGCTCAGTGCATCCACATGAGAGCTAACAAACACATTGACTATTTGAACACAGAAACTAATTGCAATTTAAAAAGCCACAGGTGTGGGAAATTCACCTTTAATTGCCATTTTCACCTTTGTGTGTCTCCTTGTGTGTCTGTAACAAGGCCAAACATTCAAGGGTATGTAAAGTTTTGATCAGGGCCATTTGGGTGATTTCTGTTATCATTATGATTTAAAAATGAGCCCAAAAACTATGTGATAATAAATGGCTTCATATGATCACTATCCTTAAATAAAAGATAGTTTTTTTGCATGATCAGTCATATTTTCAAAATCAATGCCAAAATGTCACAATTTCTGCCAGGGTATGCAAACTTATGAGCACAACTGTATGTTAGAAATTCCACGGTGTAAGGATTAGATTTTATTTTGTAAGGGGTTTGATTCTGTAAGGGATTTGATTGTGAAATTATTCTATTGTGTAAATGATTAAATTGTTTTAAGTATCCCTCACAGGTTGTACATTTCTGTTGTACTTTTCCTGAAATGGTTTTGTTATATCCTGTGTCTGCATGTTTTTCAGCCGGTTGGCACTGGTCTGGATGTATTTGAGAACAGACCCAGTCTCAGTGCCTGGAGAGACAGAGTAAAGAACGAGATTGGTGAGGCTCTGTTTGATGAAGCTCACAAGGCCATCATGCATGTGGACAGCCTGCCCCAAACCTTAGAGAAAAATGGCATGCTGGAATTTCTCAAACCCAAAATTCAGAAGATGTTCAACTAACTACTAATGAGAATATACTGTAATTCTACACCAAGTAGCATAAGCGCCAATGTTTTTATTTTTGATTCCTTAACAGTAATTAGTGGAAACTAGTGAACTACACGTGTACCTTACACAGGGTGTCTTTAAATAAAAAATAAAAAAGGGATATACTTGATTTTTTTCTTAGTTACAGATATCTTTAGGACTGCAACTACAACACTTTGGACCACTGAACACCTTGAAAAGCCATGCTGGTGTGTCTTCCACATTAAAATGTGTGCAATTGTCCTGCCTACTTAATCAGAGATGAGTAGGAGTGAAATTGGGATTTGGGAAGTGGGGTAGTCCTACATTCAACTCTCCAGTTGTATCTAAAATATTCAACTGCTGGCCAGCGGAAGTACAGGAGCTCAGTTCCCACTAGGTCTCATTTCGACCATACGTGGAGGAGCTCAGCTCCTGATGGCTCCCGCCCAATTTAACCCCTGGAGATGAGGTTTAAATACTCCTATCCATCAAGTATTGCTAACCAAATGTATTGAGCTTGAGCAATTTCAACAAAAAACATGGCTATATGCTGCCTAAACTGTTGTGTAAAGTTGATAGAATTTTATACAAATAGTTTCCAAGCTGTAATTGATTTAATGAGGTGTGGTGCTTCTAACTAGTTTTCACTCTAGGCTAAAGACACACCTTAAACTGTGCATAGTTATCATCAATGAGAGTCAATGTGCTACCTTGAACTGGAAAGGTAGTAAAACCTAAACATAAAAACAAGAGCAGTAGCAATAAAGGGACTTTACAACAACCAAATAATATTGTCATCTGCACCTGCATTAACGAGTGAACCACACTGTTCTAATGCATTTAAACTTGAGCATACATTAGGAAGCTGCCCATTTTCTCCACTGGGGCTTGTACTTGACGAATTTGATGATTGGGTACCGCAGAATAGAACGCAGCGTTTCTCCCTCGGATTCTTATAAGTGATGTTCAAGAGAACTCCTGATGCTATGCAAAAGAAGGAGTAACCCAACAGAAGTGATGAGATGAAAGCCATATTTTTGCATATAGACAGTACAGATATTACAGAACGATGGTGGTAAGAACGATTATGTAGACGGCTAGCAGGGGCACCGTGAGCTTGCAGACCAGCAGGTATGTAGGCGTCAGCACTCTGAACGTTGGTCTTATTCTTTGTCATCTCCCGTGTATGTCTGTAGAGATGGACTACCAGCCCGATGGACGAGGGCAGCATCACCATCACGGGGAACTGAGCCTTATAAAAGATGAGCACTAACGTGTAAAGGTTTGAGTTGATCATAGCGGGTAACATTAGCATATTAGTCCCGCATTTGGCGTTCTCTCTCCACTCGTAATGAAGGGAGAATAAGGGGGCAAACATCGCAGAGGCATTCAGGAAAGTCACCACAAAGGCCACATTGACGATGGCTGAACATGTGTCTTGATCTTACCTAACAGCGGAGAGTTGTAGTGAACCTCCTTGAAGCAGCGGAAGACACTCAGCCGGGTGATTGGCCAGAAGCTCACACAGCTGCGGATCATCAACGCATATAGAACAGCACAGAAAAACCAGGGCCCATAGTTCCAACACAGCAGCGTGTTCCGCACGCTGCGCACAATGCCAAAGGTGGAGAGGTGCATGAAGATATTGTGAGATAGAAGAGACGATCAGTCCTCCCCCTGCTGGACCACGGTTTTGATCAGGTTGAAGGTGTTCCAAAGCACTCCAACAGCAACCAGCACAGCCATGCTAAACATCCGTACCCAGGCTTTCCAAAAGACAGTTAAAACAAGAAAACGATTTTGCACAATTACTCTGTTCTGAAGCAATGATATCCACATAGCTCTTTCAGAGAAAAGGATTCCTATGAAAATCTGTGTCATGACTCCCTAAGATAATGTAAATGAGGGCCAATGCGGATTGATAAGGCATGGCAGTTTCACAGCTGAATTTGAAAACACAAATCAGTCACATTGATGAAATGTACATGGACATGGTCATTACAATTGTGCTTCTATGAAAAGCACATATTAAGTATACATTGTGGAAAAAATAATATATTACTACATTTACAATGTTGTAAATGAAATGCAGCTAGTTCAGCCAGGGAACCAGAATGGACACTGATTCAGCTATGTATCATCTGAAGGCACTACTACCACAGTATGAAATTTCCCTTATCTAATATGGCGGTCTATTTACTGTAAATTTCCCTTATCTAATATGGCAGTCTATTTACTGTGGGTCAGGGTACTCACTCAGACCTCTGCTCTGCTGGTCGTCTTAGCATGTGGTTGCTAAACATACCACCCCAGCCTGTTTGGTTCTGTGTTTGCTTCCGTGGGGGACCTGGTCCTGCATACATTTCACATTGGCTAGGCTCTAAAAAGAATAGGTTATTAGAGTATCCTATATTTTGACACTGTGGGGAACCCCTATATGTTCTTCAAGCAAACATGTCAAAGGGTATTTTAAATAACTATATATACTGGTTACTCAAAGAACCATATGAACTTACCCTCTCAAAAAATCTACCAAAAAAGTTTGTTGAAATGTTAAGGAACCATTAAAAAAAAGCTTATTTGAAGAATCCTTTCAAAGGGTTATTTAATTAACTTATAGGGGTTCACCCACAGTTTCAACGTTTTAACTTAAATGGCCCTCCATTCATTTTAGAATGCATATGTATTACTATTAATAATATTACAGTGTTAATGTTATTGGTAGTTTTGTATTCACCATCATGCGATGCCAGTGAGTTACCCTAGAGGAACAGAACCTAACACCAAGACTTTGTATGAATATAGTTGTGCATTGTTGCATAAATGGTACAGCCAAGACGTGTCGTTTCCTGTCTAAACCAGACAGAGATTACATTGAAAATGGATGGAGGGAGTAAGGATGTGAAATAATCAATACTGATATTAGCTCAACCGCTCACATTACCCCCATTAAGATAAACATACCTTTTGACTACTGT
Source organism: Esox masquinongy (assembly GCA_016801175.1). Classification (NCBI taxonomy): domain Eukaryota; kingdom Metazoa; phylum Chordata; class Actinopteri; order Esociformes; family Esocidae; genus Esox; species Esox masquinongy. The sequence goes on from JACXGI010007777.1 coordinate 24,882, forward strand.
ATGCACATTGTGCCATGTTTTGTTTACCGAATAGACATTCCTTAGTTTCAAAGTATTTTCAAGGGATGCTTTACATTTTGAATCCATGTACATTATATAAATTATATGTAATTTATTTTTCTTCACATGATGAGGACAGATGGCGTTCCTTATTCAAATGTATGTATTAAATGTGTGCACATTAGTATATTCAAAAGAAAGTTTTGTGCATTTCAATATCATGTAATTCATTGCAAATGATTTGAATCCTGTTGGGATAGAAAAATGAAATTTTACACAATAACAACATATTTTAAATATGAGTGGATATACAGTCCTTCTCGAGCTCCTGTGGTGGCAAAACACGATTCCTTTCCATGCCAGGAAGTTGACCAATCTAGAGTTTTACATGATTTATTAATTGTACATCAATTCAGGAGATTGGTTTGGCTAGCATCTTTTCCCGAAAGAAATTGTCACGCGTGGTGCATAAACAAATACTAGACTGGATTATAATTCAGTGCACATTTTGAAAATCACTGCGTCACTATACAACTACTGACCCCCTTCATATCGACCTCTAATATCCTTACGTCATTGTTATTACTAGTATTGGCGAGCCGTAGTGTTTCATTACATTTAATTTTTGTTATTCATGTCATGTAAAATGTATTATACCATCATTTTAAAGTAGCAAATAACAAAACAATGGACAAAGGATACTTTGTTTCAAGTTTGGCTGCACAACAGGGACGTTCACGAATCGGCCCACGCCTCCACAACAGCGATGACTGGCATCTTGAATCTTACGGGCTTAGAATACCGTCCTATCAATGGAACTGCGACAGAAGAAGCTGGCGGGCATGTGATTACTGACTAACAGGAAGGAGAAGAATGAGTCAGAAGAAAAAAGCGATTTCTCAGACTTTTCCGAAATGCCGTGTAAACTGCTAAATGTATGTGTGTATGAAACAAATAAATTGGTCCGAATACAAAGTGTAAGGCTGGGATCTCTGAAATGGACTTTTAACGGAGTCATACTGTTGTTCATCTGGTGAGTATTCTGCAGATCATCATTAATATTTTCATGAATGTTATAGATAATAAATGAATTCTATATTAATCATGAATTTATTTTAGAAATTGTAGTTACCATAGTATTTAATTAACTTTAAACTACCGGGGACACAAATTAATTGAATACAATTTCTAACATTTTAAGTTACTGTTTTATAGCTTTATGATGCTCTGGAACAAGGAGTACCAAGAGCATGATTATGTGGTCAGCTCTGTGACTGCTAAGGTCAAGGGAGTGGCCATGACCAGCTTGCCAGAGCTTGGTGAAATAGTATGGGATGTTGTGGATTACAGTGGGCCATCACAGGTATGTGTAAGTATGCCTCAGAGCATGTTTGTGTGTGAGCCTTTACTTAATGCCTGTGTGTTGCACACTTAGGGTTAGTATTTTGAAAATGGGACATTTAGGATTTGTAATGGAAATTTTTGCATGTGTACATAACTTAATCAAAAAGCAAAAATATCAAATTTTCAAAATACTCACCCTGTGATAGCTGTAACACTTGCACAAACTGTACCTACACATTGATTCTGACTTTCCATATTATTCTATTTGTTTCCTTCTTTAAGGGAAAGAATTCTTTTTTCGTTGTGACCAATGTAATAGTTACCAAAAATCAGAGGAAAGGAACATGCCCTGAGGTAGAGTATGATGACCATCTCCAATTCCTTTAAAATATAGCCTATGTCTTAAATAACAGAATATACTAATCTCATAAAAGGATTTTTATTGCAGGTCCCTCAGAATGGAGTAATCTGTCAAAAAGATAAGGATTGCATAAAGGGGTTCTGGGATCAGCACAGTCACGGTATAGGAACTACAAATTCTCTGTAATCAAATCAAATGTTTTTCACCCCGAACCCAGTTTGAAGCAGATAGTGGTTCTTCAACCATTCTGATGTTGACTTGATTTTGCATTTGGGCTCATTGTCTTGCTGCATGACCAGCTCTGCTTCAGCTTCATCTCAAAGAAGGGACCCCTTGACATTCTCCTGTAGAATTCCCTGATACAAAGCCTAATTCATAGTTCCTTCAATGTCTTGGTTGCACAGCAGAAAGCAGGATACTAGTGCAGCTGTATGTGTGTTTGTGGGCTTGTGTGTTTGTCTCTGCTGGGCAGGATGTGTGGAGAGTCAGTGGAGACAGTCTTTACAATATAGACAAGTCTGTACAATGCAGACAGTCTCTACGGTGCTGATAGTGTACATAGTGCAGACAGTCTCAACAATGCTGATAGTCTACATAGTGCAGACAGTCTCTACAGTGCTGATAGTCTACATAGTGATAGTCTACATAGTGCAGACAGTCTCTACAGTGGTGATAGTCTACATAGTGATAGTCTACATAGTGCAGACAGTCTCTACAGTGCTGATAGTCTATATAGTGATAGTCTACATAGTGCAGACAGCCTCTACAGCGCAGACAGCCTCTACAGCGCAGACAGCCTCTACAGTGCTGATATTCTACATAGTGCAGACAGTCTCTACAGTGCTGATAGTCTACATAGTGCAGACAGCCTCTACAGTGGTGATAGTCTACACAGTGCAGACAGTCTCAACAGTGCTGACAGCCTCTACAGTGCTGATAGTCTACATAGTGCAGACAGTCTCGACAGTGCTGATAGTCTACATAGTGCAGACAGCCTCTACAGTGGTGATAGTCTACACAGTGCAGACAGTCTCAACAGTACAGACAGTCTGTATGATGCAGACAATCTCTAGAGTGCAAATATTCCTCATGGTGATGACAGTCTCTACAGTGCAGATGTAGGGTGCACATAGAAAGACAGTGTTAGCTGTTCAGCATGCTAAATGCTTGGTCATAGTAGTTAAGTAGCTCAACTTGATGTTCTAATTTTATGATGTTGATGTCAGCAGGATTTGCTTGCAACAATTTTGAATGGTCACCAATAACAGAGAGTATAGTACAATAGTTAAAATGTAACTTATTTAAATGTCTACATTTGCTTTCCTTTCAGGGGTTCAGACGGGAGTGTGTGTTAAGTTTGATGTGATACGGAAAACATGTGAGGTGTCTGCATGGTGCCCCTTAGAGAGCAAGAAAAAGCCCCCTAGGTAAATGAATTCACTAATATTTATATTGTCAGCATCAGTATGTATTTAGTGTGCCTGCCATCTTCCTCTAATCCGATTGCAGACATTAGTTACTAGTCTTGCCAATTTTCACTTCTATATTGACCACTGTCTGACTGCTAAAAATAACCCTGAGTTCTTTCTAAAACAAGTCGAAAAACAAAAGGTTCCTGGACGATCTTTTAGGAGTTCTTCAAATTTAAACTGTGGGGGAATGCCTGTAAGTTCTTTGAAGAACCCTTTATTATGGTTCCTCAAATAAACATTTGAATACATGTTGGTGATTCATTTTTGAAGTTGTACGTCCTTCAAATAGTTATTTGATTAACATATTAAATGGAGTTCTTTGAAATACCATTTTACATTTTAATTGAAGAACAAATCGTGGTCCCAACACAGATTCAATCTGATGGATCCTATTTTTAGTGTGTAGAGGATGCTCACTCTGTGGTACTGCATGCAATATTTTAAGGAACATTGTCTCACAATAGTTTCACATCCATTTGATACTGAAAAGGAAAATAATTCAATTGATGGCTATTCTGACATCTAGGCCAGCTCTCTTGCCATCAGCCGAGAACTTCACAGTCCTCATCAAGAACAACATAAGATTTCCAAACTTTAACATCATTAGGTGAGACCGTCACACCTACACGTACTCAGAGGATCATAAAAAAACAAAACAGCTTTACATTAATTCATACCTGTACTTACTGATATTACTAATGTGTGTTTGTTTCACAGAAGGAACATCCTCCCTGAGATGACTGACAGCTACCTGAAGCGCTGCCAGTTTAACAGCCTTACAGATCCACGGTGCCCCATCTTCCGCCTTGGCGACATTGTACAGGAGGCCCGAGAGAACTTCTCAGAGATAGCAGTGGAGGTGAGCGCTTGGCATTTATGGCTCAAACTAGTCTCTGACTTTCAGGTATGTGTGTCATTTACAGAAAGTTATTTCAGAAAGTTTTATAACACAATTGTCAGATTCACATGAACACGTGTTCTTTAGAATATTAGTTTCAGTAACATTAGATATACCTCTTTTAGATGGATCACTGGGAACCTGCAATCACTCACTATCTGTGCTTCCCTGGCAGGTCACATTGTGACTAACTTTGAAAGCAGGAAGTTTCCGGTATCTTCTTGCATTGTAACTGGTTTAAGCCTCTATGGACATTGTTTTGTGTTGATTTTCTACAAGCTGTGTTGCATTGTTCAAGTTAACTTCAATGCAGAGAGGAAAATCTCTGGTTGGGTATTGTCCTGAGTTGCTGCTCCTCAATAACAACATCTGTTAAGTGACTTAAATGTAAATGTGCCAAAAGGTTTTCCATGAAGGAAGTACAGTTGTGCTCAAAGGTTTGCATACCCTTGGAGAATTGGTTTTATGATTGTGCCATTCTGTTATGACCTACAGTTGAATTTGAATCCCATAAAAAATAGAAGACGTGTTTTGCCTGCTCACTTGTTTTCTTTACAAATGGTACATATATTACCAATTCTCCAAGGGTATGCAAACTTTGAGTGCAACTGTAGCTCTGACTTCCACAGATCAGGTGAATGTTCTGAACACCGTGTCAACCCACATCAGGTTCGCCCAGGGTTTATCCAAGGTTACAGCCTATGCCTGAGAGTCAACAATGCTTATAGCAGCCTCTCTTTATAGCGTTTGCCTTTTTGCCCACTGGGTCTACATTGTTAATATCCAGTTGGTTCTTTGCATTTTATCTACATAGGTCAAACAAGAGCCTTAGGGAGGAGTGATTAGCCTTCTCAATGTCTCTCTCTATAAACGGCTGTGTGGATTGTGGAGGATAGCAGTATTTACACACGATACAAGGGTTTGCCTCCACTGTTAGAGTTATGAGCTCACTCCATCAGAGACAAGGCCACACCATGATCTTTGTTTATGGCCATATTACTGGATATATGAAAGAGAATTTGTTAAACGCCAGATCTGTGATTTTAAAGAAAGGGTTCTCCGTGCTCTCAAGCGTAAGGAAGATTATGCTTGAGAATGAAACAGAGGGAGGGCAACACTCAATGTAGTCACCACACAAACCTTTGTATATAACAGTGTCTTTATCGAGCTTCTCAGTGATCTTTCTTGAATGGGCATGTCTCACATACCTCTCTATCATCAGAAAACCAGCGGTATGCAAGTAACCTTACGTTTTATAGATCATCTCCACTGTGCTCTCTTACCAAAGGGCGGTGTCATTGGGATCCAAATTAGTTGGGATTGTAACCTGGACGGGTTCTTACGGAACTGTCTTCCCAAATACTCCTTCCGCCGGCTGGATGAGTAGGAGAGCAACAGAACTCTGTATGCAAGTAACCTTACGTTTTATAGATCATCTCCACCGTGCTCTCTTACCAAAGGGCGGTGTCATTGGGATCCAAATTAGTTGGGATTGTAACCTGGACGGGTTCTTACGGAACTGTCTTCCCAAATACTCCTTCCGCCGGCTGGATGAGAAGGAGAGCAACAGAACTCTGTACCCTGGTCTGAACTTCAGGTAACTGGGTCTGGCCTTACTTTTTAAGAACAGCCCATGTCATAGCAAGGCCCAGGTATAATAAGATTATGGAAAGATATCAATCATACTGGAATAGACCTTCGTAATTGTATCTTAGCAATCCAGATATGCAACATTGTTGATTCGACTTCCATGACTACTTGTTTTGGCAGGTTTGCCAGATATCAAACAGTGAATGGTGTTGAGGAAAGAACACTGTTTAAAGCTTTTGGAATCAGGTTTGATGTCATGGTGTTTGGAACGGTTTGTATGACTCATTAAGTGTCTTTGTTAAAAATCCTTAAGCCTATAATCATATTCATGTCTGTGGTGTTCTAATGCATGAATCAGAAAAATGCAAGTGGTAATGTATCCCTTGTTGTTTCAAGGCAGGAAAATTCAGCATAATTCAACTGATTATCTATATTGGATCTACTCTCTCTTATTATGCACTGGTAAGCTATATTCAAATGCTGTTACTACATTTTTAAATTCAACACAAAGACAAATGAGCTTGATTGACTTTTTTTTTCCCCAGACCACTTTATTCATTGACTGGCTAATTGGAACCAGCTGCTACTCTAAAGAAGCCAGACAAAACTACTCAGACAAGAAGGTTGAATCTATTCAGGACAAACAGCAGGTAGGAGTTGGATGGCATTCCCACTAGGGATTATACATGCCTTCAAACCCACAGTAACATTTGCAATACCCATTGCCTGAATTTTGTATGTAAATGTGGAGACACTGACAATAGGACTGTTCTTCCTCTGTGTACCAGTGCATTCTCTGTGTCTCGTTTGTGGATGAGAACCATATAGCATTGGTGAAAAGATCCCAGAAGAGAAGTTTACAGCAAGCAAAGCCCATCTCTGTTCACCCATGGAAGGTAAGCTGAACTGTGTTTTCTCTGATCTGGTATCATTCTCAACCCCCTGAAACTTAAAAGATAACTGCCCTTTTAAGCTCACTTTGTTATCCTTCTTGTGTCTGTTTTCTACAATTACTCAGCCGGACACAATAAATTACTCAAACATACAGTACCGTTACCGTCACTTGGAAATGTCCTTATTTTCCATGAAAACATACATGTAATGAGTTTGAATAAGAAATATAACAAAAGGAATAGAAAATATAGTCATTGAGAAGGTTAGAAATTATGATTTATTTGAAATAATAATTGTGTCCTTCAGACTGCTGTCGTCAAAGAATCATCTATTTGCAGCAATTACAGCCTTGCAGAACTTTGGCATTGTAGTTGTCCACTTGTTGAGGTAATCTGAAGAGATTTCATCTCATGCTTCTTGAAGCACCTCCCACAAGTTGGATTGGCTTGATGGGCACTTCTCATGTACCATACGGTGAAGCTGCTCCACAACAGCCCAGTAGGGTTGAAATCCGATGACTGTGATGGCCACTCCATTATAGACAGAACACCAGCGGACTGCTTCTTCCCTATATAGTTCTTGCATGAGAACTTTTGTTTCTTGGAAATTTCTCACATGGAATAGCCTTCATTTCTCAGAACATTGCAAAAGGGAATTCTAATGATCAGTTAGCCTTTTAAAATGAAAAATTTGGATTATCAAACATAACATGCCATTGGAACACAGGACAGAGGGTTGATGGTCTGCACGCCTATTTAGATATTCCACTAAAAATGAGCCGTTTTCAGCTACTATAGTCATTTACAATATTAACAATACCTACACTGTATTTCTGGTCAATTTGATGTTATATTAATGGACAAAAAATTGGCTTTTCTTTCGAAAACAAGGACATTTGTAAGTGACCCCAAACTTTTGAACGGTAGTGTACATAAGACACATTTTGTAAGTGTACGTGTTGCGGTCTTGTTGCCAGGAAGACACGGGCCACCTGCCTGCCATGGTTGGTGTACTGCAGAAGGATGGCATCATAGACCAGCAGCCTCAGGTTCTCCCCCGACACAGCCATCCAGACTGGTGTCTCTGTGGCTGCTGCCTCCCCTCCAACCAACCCCAGGAGCAGTTGTGCTGCAGGCGGAGCATTGGTCGCTGCATCACCACCTCCTCCCAGTTCGGACAGCTGGTGCTGAGTCGGCCCGTGTTGGAGGCAGTGCTGCTGTACAGGGAGCCTCTCTGTGAGCTGACCGAGGGGGAGGAGCAGACAGCTGCCCTTCGTCACTGCGCCTACAGGCAGTACATCAGCTGGAGATTTGGGGTTCCGCCCAAAGAAAGCTTCCCTGTCATGCCAAGTTGTAGTGTGTGGAGAATCAGAGAGTTGTTCCCCAGCAAGGAGGGAGATTACACTGGCTTGAGGATCAGGAGAACCCGCTCTCCCCTGTCCAGCTCTAACACACGACTTTAGGGAAGCGGAAGAGTCATCAGAATTGTGTGGCAACTGTCATGCATTTTTGATGGTGTATTGATCAAATTTTCCATTCAGCATCAAGGTTAACATTTGCAACCTAAACATAATCGTTGCCTGCTGATGTCATGTCTAACCATCGCACTGTCCAGACATAATTTACAATGAACGAAGAACTAACAAGATTTCAACTCAGACACTGGTCTAAAACTGGAGTTGGGAATTTTCATCTTTTCTTTGATTATCTGTTTACATGTACCTGTTTCTGTAATTTTTATATTTGGAACAAATCATGTGTAATAAACAAAATATTTTGGATTTCATTTAACAACTGTAGTTCTTGTGGGAGCTGTACAGTTGTTCAGTTTCTGTGCATCCACTGGAGTTGTAGGTTAGATCTTTATGCACATGAATTACACTTGCAAAATGAGTCATGTTCAGTTGTAATTTATACAGTATAGTAGACGGGTAGAGGATTTGACTACTATCTCAAATACCTTCTCTACTTCTTCTCCAATAAATACCTCTGGTATCACTCCCATTGCCAGTTGATTGTGTCACCCTACAGCAGAAGATGGCCTGCCTTAGCTGCTGGGTGGAATATGAAACAGCCAAAACAATTGTGATTAGGAACAAAGTAGTGGGATCTGTCTTCAGATTAATTCAGTTTCTTATCATCTTATATGTGATTGGGTAAGTTCAGTAATTCAATTTCTATTACAAATACATTGTTTCAGTACTTAAATTGTGAATGTATCTCTCTTTAAATCCTAAAAACTGCAGTTACGTCTGTGTGGTGCAAAAGTCGTACCAGGTGAATGATTCAGTTATCAGTACTGTCACCACCAAGGTTAAGGGCACTGGTTTCACCAACATTTCTGGTTTGGGTGCCCATGTGTGGGACGTGGCTGACTACAACATCCCCCCTGAGGTAACATCCTATACATTTACATTTAAATCATTTAGCGATAACAGTTGTTTTCATACATTCATACTGCATACAGTTGGTGTTAAGTGTACCACTATTTTTTTAGCTACAGTTGTACTGATTTCATATAAATATAATTTTCTGTCTGACAGGGTGAGAGTTCTTTTTTTGTCTTGACCAACATGATTATCACCCCCAATCAAATGCAATCATCCTGCCCAGAGGTACAGTAAGTTACTGTATAACAGGTTACTGAACACTACTACTACAAGTAGCCCAACATTGTTGATATTTGTAAAACAAACAATTTAAATGTTGCTGATGTGTGACCCATTATTTTCATAAGCTCCCAAACCAATCTACCATTTGCATGTCAGACAGTGACTGCACAGAGGGATCAAGTGATGTGCGTGGCAACGGTAGGTCTTCACGTCTCAATGATAAATCCTTGATTAGGGTAGAAACCAGCTGGGATCTGGCTGAAACCTTTTTTCAGGGTAATAAGAAAATGTATCTACTGCTCTAGGGAAAATTGTCCTGAAATTTACAAACACTTTCAGAATAATCCTGCAACATCTCCAAAATAATTAGACACTGAGACTTTGTCTTTTTTGTCTCTGTATTTCAGCACTTAGAATTTAATATAATGCATTGGCTATGGGAATAAAGTTATGTCTGTCAGCTTCAATTTGAGGCTATTTTCAATAATATATCAGAAACAATTTTGTCAATTTTCTTCACAGCGGTTTACTAGTTAGGCTGACAACAAACAGATCATGAACACGCCAGGATGTTGGCATAGCTGTGACTACCATATGTAGAAGAGTACACCAGAATGAAAGAATGTCAGACGGTAGGCCACAAGATTAAATCCAGGAAGCTTAAATATGAAAATGGCAAGCAGGGCCGGCACCAGGATGACATGACTGAGGGTGCATGCCTGGTTCCCCCCGTGGAACCAGGCGTGAACATAACTGAGGGGGTTTGACTTGCTACCTGAGGGGGCAATGCTCCCTTTTGCCCCCCTGTGGAACCGGGCCTGATGGCAAGTATAATTTGCAAAACAAAAGTACTAAAAGAGCCTATAGAGTTCTGGAACAATGTGTTATGGACAGATGACACTGATTAATCTGTACCAGAGTGATGGACAGAGGAACGTGTTGAGAAAGAAAGAAAAGTGTTCAAAATACAAAGTCACCTCATCTGTAAAATATGGTGGAAGTAGTGTTATGGCTTGGGCGTGTATGGCTGCCACTGAAATTAGCTCATTTGTGTTCATTGATATGATTGCTGATGGCTGCTACCAGATGAATTATTGTACAAAAACTAAATGTCTAATTTGGCAGCATCTAATCATGAAGCAATTACTCCACTGGCACTTATTGTGTTGCAATTACTCCAAACACACTGGCATACCAGTCAATCACGTGATATGAATGTAATTGAGTATGCCTTCCACATGCTGAAGGCTGAAGGCAACAATAACCAAACAAATAAAGACCTTAATCAGTAGGTTGCAGAACAGGCCTGGCCGAGCATCAGAATGGAACATATCTTTGGGTCACCAACTACATGCAATCAATTAAAGCTGAAAGTCTGCACTTCAACTCCAATAGTCATTGTGCAATTTCACATCCAGTGAAGTACTGGAATACAGAGCCAAACAAAACATTGTCATTTGCCAAATACTTTGACTTTCCTGTATTTGACCAACTAAATGCATCTGATCATATTACTCTCTTAAAAGGTATCCAGACAGGACTATGTGTCAACTATTCAGAGACAGTCAAGACCTGTGAGGTGCTTTCTTGGTGTCCTCTAGAAATAGACACTAACCTACCAGAGTAAGTTAAATAACAATATAATATGAGTCATGACAGTATTTTCAGATGACACAGCATAATAACTGTATTCCTATCATAGACATGCTCTACTGGCTGCAGCAGAGAATTTCACTGTGTTAATCAAAAACACTGTGACATACCCAAAATTCAACTTTCACAAGTGAGTAATGTAGGCTATGTTAGTCTAAAACATGAAAATAAAGAACTGTTGCTCAAGATATCTTTTATTCTACAGAAAAGCCAATATTTTCCAATCTGGTCTCTTGCAGAAGAAATATTTTGCCTGATGTTAACTCCTCATATCTG